>CM067322.1:48249228-48493300 GCA_034231615.1 Meghimatium bilineatum | reverse complement strand
ACCTGTCCAGGTTTTGATGTCTATGATTTTCTTTAGTCACTTCTGCTTCTGCCCGGATCTGTGGTGGCTGCTACAGAGCAAGTCTTTTATGACCAAAGTACTGAATTCGAATCCCATCATTGGTAATTGTGTAATTAAACAAGGAATCATGTATGCATACATGTTCTTCTTCTTCAGCGTTCATTATCAAACTCCCGCTAGATCTCCCTTGAAGCAGGACCATGATCCTAATAGATTTCCATCAGGACGTAGTCCAGAGAATGGAAATATGGTGTGTCTCCATTTCATTTGTGCCAATGGCCTGACACATCCGTCTTCGGCGGTGCATACATGTTCAAATCATGTAAGTAATTTCCAATTGACAAATATAATCTTTAACTAAAAAAAAAAATACCAATTACAAAATTCTGGTACTGAATGCAGATAAAAATATCTTCCTATGTTCCTTCATCACAAATACAGTGCATAGGGCAGAAACCAGAGCTATCCAGTTCCTATGATGTGATGCTACTGTGTATTTTCTTGTATTATTTTGAGACTCATGGTCATACTGTCTTAGATTGTTGTTCTGTGAAGAGTCTCTCTTGGTCTTCCTCTTTTTTTCTTCTTGCCATCTGGTACCCATTTTAATTCTTGATGTGGAAGTCTGTTTTCATTCATTCTAAGTACGTATCCATTAAGTGTATCGTTTTATTCTAATTGCTGTAAAAAGATATTGCTGTTTGGTGTCCTCTCTAACCAATATATAATAAAAGTTTAGAAAGTTGATAATGTTTGGAATGAGATCTCTACCTTAAATGGGTTTAACTTAAATGATGGTCTTTCCTTGGATGTTATCTTTGTTTCAATACTTGTTTTCAACATTGGACCTGTTGGGTAGAAATTTCTGTTAAATACTGATAATATAATATACTAATAATACGGACTTGTGGAAGATGACAGAGCAAACACAAATATGAATGAAAGAGGTGATAATGATATTAATGTTATTTAATATTACAAATATTAAACACATATATTAATTAGATGAGAAGGTAATGATGAATTGCACCCACTCTAACAACTTTATAAAATAAACAGGTATGTTTTCTTGTAGTGCGGGAGAAGGAGGAAACACTAAATAATGGTGAAAGACATTAAGGAGACTAGATCCTATCAGCAGCAGCAGCAGTAATATATAACTCTTAAAATGTGAGGTACCACTGTAGGTGGCTTTCATTAGTTCCAGTTTTAATAGAAGCCACCTGAAGTGGCTTTAAATAGTAATCTCTCAAAGCAGCACGTAAATAAATAACCTCTCAAAGCAGCACGTAAATATATAACCTCTCAAAGCAGCACGTAAATATATAACCTCTCAAAGCAGCCCGTAAATATATAACCTCTCAAAGCAGCACGTAAATATATAACCTCTCAAGGCATCCCGTAAATATATAACCTCTCAAAGCAGCACGTAAATATATAACCTCTCAAGGCAGCACGTAAATATATAACCTCTCAAAGCAGCACGTAAAAATGTGACCTCTCTGTGTATACTAAGAGTTAAGGACCCATGAACTGTAGGTCTCACTTGTGGCACATCAAACCAACCCTCATGAAATGTAGGTTTCACTTGTGGCACATCAAACTAACCCACATGAACTGCAGAAGGTCTCACTTGTGGCCCATCAAATCAACCCCCATGAACTGCAGAAGCTTTAACATATGGCTGATCAAACCAACCATCATGAACTGTAGTAGGTCTAACCTGTGGCTCATCAAACTAACCACCATGAACTGCAGAAGGTTTAACATGTGGCTGATCAAACCAACCACCATGAACTGTAGGTCTCAACTGTGGCTCATCAAATCAACCACCATGAACTTTAGGTCTCACCTGTGGCCTATCAAATCAATGACCATGCAACCCCCTCCCATGAGTAGGAGATTTTTCAAAACATTGCACATTGCTGAGAGTTGAACTATTCTGGGTTTTAAAAAGTGGTCTGGAGAAAGTTTCACATTGCACAAACTGATACAAGAGCTCAATTACTTGTAGTTTCTGGGAATCGAAACACGCAAGGGCTCATGAAAAAAAATAAAAAAATCATGAAGATAAATGTAGCCAGTGGTATAGACAGCATTGATGTCTTCATTTGTCTGAGAAGTGTGATAAACATAGAAATGAGAGATTAAGTTTTGAGAAATGTTAACTCTCTTTATGTGGTTCCATCTGTTTTACGAACTGTTAAACTGTTTTTCTTCTTTTGTATTCGTTCTCAAAACATTAGCAGCATATCATCTGAAGAACAGAATGCATTGTGCAATAGTTTACAGCTCTGCAGTGGTATCTTTGCCTTTCAGCCTAACACATCCAACATCAGCATATCTTCTGGGTCACTGAAGACCCAGAAGGGATGTAACCCTATAGGGAATGGGACAGCCAACTCCACCCCAAAACCTACTTAGTCTCCTCTTATGACATAGATGGAAGGTAAACTGTCTTGCTATTCTTTGCTCTCCTTTTGAGTCTTGGAATCACACTGGTGACATCTGTTTTGAAAACTGTTAAGTGCAGTCCTTCCTGTGGGAACATCTGTTTGAAGATCTTGTAAACCTTCTTACTTTGTGCTGTCTGTTCCTGTCTAGAGGAGGAAGAACTTACAGGCAAAAAAAAATAGACAAAATGTGATATGTTAACCTCAGAAACTTATTCACTAACCTGAACTTTCCCTCTGGTGACCTCCATTATTACTTGACTGTATCTCTATGCTGACATCTACTTCATCATCAGTCTCAACTTTTTGTGATGAAGTCCTATGTGAGATGTGCCAAGTCAAAAAATATTTTGATCAAATCACATCAGTGCTATATTTGAGAATATTTCCACTATATTCTCCATTATATTCTTTCTAATCTTATGCTTTATAGAGGATCTGATGTTCCTTAAGAGGCATCTGACCACTCAACCACAACTGAAATGCCTTAAATAATGGAACTTAAATTTTAAAATGAGTTGTGTTGAAAAATCAATGTTTGATGTGTCAAGCATCATATGCTACCAATAGAGAACACATCACCATCAGGCACCAAACATGAAGAACACAAATAACCTCCATATACTGCGCATCAAGAACAATTAATCACCCATCAAGAAGAATTTACTGTGTACCACTCATCAAGAAGAATTAACCACTGTGTACCACCCATCAAGAACAATTCACCACTGTGTACCACCCATCAAGAACAATTCACCACTGTGTACCACCCATCAAGAACAATTTACCACTGTGTACCACCCATCAAGAAGAATTAACCACTGTGTACCACCCATCAAGAAGAATTAACCACTGTGTACCACCCATCAATAACAATTCACCACTGTGTACCACCCATCAAGAACAATTCCCCACTATGTACCACCCATCAAGAACAATTCATCACTGTGTACTTCTAAAACAAATGCCCACAATGTACCACCCATCAAGAACAATTCACTACTGTGTACTTCTAGAACAAATCCCCACAATGTACCACCTATCAAGAACAATTCACCACTGTGTACTTCTAGAACAAATCACCATAATGTACCACTCATCAAGAACAAATAACGACAATGTACCACCAATCAAGAACAAATTACCATAATGTACCATTCATCAAGAACAAATAACCACTTTGTACCACCCATCAAGAATACTTTCATTTTGTACTATAAAATAAGACATGTTCTGTATAATTACCTGTGAGTATTTGTGTCACAATTTTCTTCCTCACTGTCTGCTTGTACTTCACTCCTCATCTCTGCCTCATCTTGAAATCTTTGCATGACCTCACTAACTCGCTCTGCCAGTTGAATGCGTTTCAAGCGAGTTGCATATGTTGCTGCAATATGCAAAAGGCTCTGATCCTCCATCAATCCACACACTTCTAGGGCCCTAAAGTCTCTCTCCGACTTGGCAGCAAACTGGAAAATCAAAAGGAAGATGATATCTGGACACAGTAGAATACTTAAATGGACAAATTCATAATAAATATTTGGTTTAATACAAGGAGAAGTGTCTACATTTTAACAAAATAAATACCTATATTATTTAACGAAATGAAATATCGATAAATATCCATTTTATAGTCATTAAGACTTCTGCCAGATCCATCGATGCGCACTATGCACTGAGAACCCCCTTCCGATAATCCTTAGTAGGGCTTTCAGTGCGTAGCGCACAGACTGATATATCTGGAAGCAGACCTAGCGACTTTTTAGTCAGAGTTCAGTGATATCAGGAAAGCTGAATATAACTGCACATAATATTAAAAAATTGGAATGTAAGCACTTCTCCTTGTATTTAACAAACATTTCTGTAAAGCCACAATCACAAATTAGCCTTTAGGAAATTAACATTTCTTAATTTTCCCATCATTGCATTATTTTTTTTACTTGATGGGTTATTTATGGAGGCTATATGGATAACTCAATAACTTTTTTTTTAGTTTTCTGTATAATTTTTAAATAGAAATAAAGGAATGGTAACTTCATGTAATGATGTACGTTTTGTTGGCATTTGTAAGAACATGGTGAAGATGAAAAATACACACAAATAAGTGACACCTATTCTTGGTGGAGTTCTAACATACAATCCCAGCTTGAAATTGACCACTGTGTGGTACCCTTTGAAGCAAGGAAAACAGTACATAGGTTCCTGACACCTGTGGCATACATATTGGGTGTGGTGGTGCTTTTATTGGCTGGAACAGACCACATAGTCTGGTTTGGTAGTCTTGCCATTGCTCGTGTTTTGGATTCACAGCAATGTAGTATTGTCCATCAACCAAAATTCTTTCTGGTGTATTAGAGGATTTTTTACCTCTGTGCCTGGTAGAGACCATGGACTGGTACCAATCTGACTTGACTCTGCCTGGATACTTGGCCATTCACAGGATAAGCGATTTGAAAAAAACACATTTTCAATAGATAGAAAAAAAATCTTCCACCATTTTGAGCTCCTGTGGGCTAACCTGTAGTATGTTAGCTGTTTGTCAATATATGATCTACATGTTTATCCACAACCAGCATGTTTGGACCAGTCCTCTGTGTGAAGGTCTGTGCATTGTGTGCAGTCTTCATCATATTGACAGACCTCTTGTCAAACCACAAGATGTAGAGAATGTTGACATCTGCTACAATAATGCGAGGGTTAACAGCATTGTGTACCCCTCTGCAATTTTACCACAGCGTACACCATCTGATTTTCAGCAAGCACCTAGGAAAGGTCTAGAGATCCAAAAAAATTTCTATGTAGACATCATGGCCATTCCCATACATAGGTTCAACCTGGGAAGTAACACCTCTATAAGGCTGTTACAGACTTATATACAGCCAGAGTTCATGTGATGACAACATGTTTAATGTGAGAAATTATATTATTTAATACAAAACTGGAACATATAGCAAAATGTTGGGCACCTACATAATTAATATCAGTCTAAACAGGAACATGAGGCATACTCATAGTGCTTCTGTTGAAAGAAATTTGAATATGTTGTCAATACACTTGTGTGATCGCTGCAGTATGAATATGTTTGTATGAAGATCGGTTTGGAACACATCCGCGCTTTATAAACCAAACTGTAATAAAGTATCCAAACATGCCTTTGAGATAACAAATTGTATATAAGCTTTGGTGTGACCGCAGTTACTCAACTGTGTTTTATCAGAAAGGCTATAAGATATCAAGAGCTAGCTGTTCACAGATAAAAGGATTATTTCATCATCATCATACTACAAAATTTTCTTAGAATAAACCATGAAAGAATTATAAACAAGTCGTGAGAGGGACCTGAGTAACAGGTATATTTGTTCAAGACCAAAA
The DNA here is from genome assembly GCA_034231615.1 of Meghimatium bilineatum. Taxonomy (NCBI): domain Eukaryota; kingdom Metazoa; phylum Mollusca; class Gastropoda; order Stylommatophora; family Philomycidae; genus Meghimatium; species Meghimatium bilineatum. Next base: position 48,487,454 of record CM067322.1, on the reverse strand, counting down.
ACACCAACAAAAGTAACTTGCATAGCTCATCAAGAAGTAAACATTCAACTGGACTAATGGAAATGTGGCTTTTCACACATGTTATGTTATGTTATGTTATGTTCCTCCAGGGCCATAGGCGGCGCATAGGGCAGAAACCATAGCTTTCCATTTCTGTCTTTGTGTTGCCAGGTCTTTCAATTGTTGCGTGTTGTTTAGGTTCATTGATATGCCTTCTCTATTAATGGTTCTTCGTAGAGTTTCTCTAGGTCTCCATCTTCTTCTTACTCCAGGTGGCACCCAATATAGTGACTGCTGGGGAATTCTTAGGCTGTTCATTCTGAGAACATGGCCGATGAAAGTCCAACACCTTTGTCTAATGAAGAAGAATATATAGGTTTGTTTCCTTTCCTCTCTTATAGTAGTGTTAGATTTAAAGTCACTCCACTTAACGTTCAGAATGGTACGTAGGCATTTGTTTTCAAAGGAGTCGAGTCTTTTATCTGTGGCTTTTGTGGCTTTCCAACTTTCGCATCCATATGATAGAATAGGGATGATGTTGGAGTTAAATAACTTGAGTTTTGTGGTGTTTCTTAGTGTGTTTGACGTCCATATGTTGCGTAGTTTATTGAAAGCACCCGCTGCAAGGGCAATACGGTGTAAAATTTCTTTTGATGAGTCTCCATCCAATGCTAGATTGGTGCCTAAATATGTAAAATTGTTGACTTTTAATAATGGAACATTTTGAATTTCTATGTTGTCGTTGGATCTCGTAAAATCTAGTATATGAGTTTTTGATGTGTTGATTTTCAACCCTATCTGATTTGAGTAGTGTTGGAGATTTTCACACATGCACAGACAAATTTTAACACTATGTAGAATAACACAGATCAAAAAGAAGCTTTTAGTCTACATGCACTACTATCATCTTGAATTACAATTAATCCTGTGTGTTGATAGGTCTGAAAGGGAAGCATGGAAATAGAAACACTGTTCAACTTCCATGTTTGTCTACAAGTGCATATAAGGCAACTAAGGAGGTTATGTGATTGGGTTAGCTGTCCCATCCCATGTAGGGTCAAAGTGACCCAGAAGCCTTGGTGAAGTTAGATGTGTCAAGAAGAAATGCGTAGATATCGTAGCTAAGCTGTAAACCATGACACAACCATTTTTTTTTCTCCTGATTACATCCTGCTAACCTGCAGGAGGTTGAGAACAAACAAAGAAGAAATTACAATTAAAATTGCTCATGAATATTACAAACTGTCCAAAAGTTCATTCAAAATCAATGTTTAAAGTATTCTTTTCATGTTTACATTTGTTTACAGGTTTTGCCCTTTGATATTCATAGTATATAATTTGGTTCTTTCCTAGTAGATGCCAATACACAGTTCAGGTTTTTAATTCTACTTTTTAGATAGTCACTGTGCATGAAAATTCACTAGTATTTGTTGCTATATACAATAACAAACATGGCTGCTGCTAACTCAAACATGACGGTTTGAGTCTCCCCAGAAATAAGCAGAAATTGGTTGTGTTTCTACAAAGCAGAAAAGTACTACCTGTTGATAATATATGTAGTCTACATTTCTTCTGCGTTCTACACACTAGGGTGGAGGGCTTTCAGGGTGTAGCACGCCGTACAAATGATTGTTGTTTTACTATCTGCATGTTGCGGAAGCACAAAGAAAATAATGGCGCTCTGCACATTTCACGAGTGTGGGGTAGAGTGAAATGGAGAAACAATACACACCATGTCACATCTCTATACCATCTTAAAAAAGTTATCATGCATAATTAGTGTGGACATCAAGGACAACCACAGGCACCACATTTCACACTCCTCTCGTTCTTATGCAAGATTACTTGTCTCAATAAAACTTGTTGCATTATTTCTGGTTGTGTCCCGTGTATATTTTTATGGGAGCTGCAAAGCGCAGTGGTTAGCGCACTGGCTTTGCATATGAGTGGTCCTGGGTTCATTCCCCAGTTGAGGCGGAACTGTTTTTCAGATCGCAACGGCTCCCAGGTCGACCCAGCCTTAAATGGGTACCGGATTAATCCGGGAAGTAAAGACTGCGAGGGAAAGGAGATGGCTACCGCCCTCATTTGCAGAGCCTCTGAAATGTGAGATCGCTAACATCTCACACCCCTACGGCATTAATAAATTCTATGGGTTACTTATGTTTTTATGTCCCTTTATGCCCTAGTTACGGGTAAACTTTGTTTAACTAAAGTTTGTTCCGTTTAATATGTATTGGGCTCTACTAGAACAGTACCGCTATGGATGTTATATAATAATGCCATTATTTCAATATACACATTAAGCAGATCAGGTGACAGCATATCAGAGACGAGCAAATATTTTCAATTTCTAAAAAGTATTACTACTTACAGCAAATAATTTGACTAGAGATTCTCGGACCGGTCTAGCTAACTCATCTGCATCCACTAGAGCTGAGCTTGACCTTTGAAGACTATTGGCAACGAGATAGTTCCGCTGATAGGATTCCTTCAAATTATAACAAAAATAAGTACAGAACAAATGGAGACAAAGTTAATTAAAACAATTTCATTACTTTATTAATTATTTACTGTCGCCAACCCAACATATATTTGAAAAACTATCAATAATCATGTGAGACTATGACACTGCAAGGGTACAAATAGCTATTTGTAAAGCTAATATATACTTCACATTTTTTTATCATAAAGACAGAAATCCTTTGAAATCATGGCATACATGACATTCCCATAAGTGCTCCCCTTTCCATTTCAGCAGCTATTCAAGAGCATGCAGACTCAAAGATCCAGTCAAATGTTGATTATGTTATCTTTGTAGCTTTCCAGAGATGACATTCTTTCTCCCCTCACCCCTGGTTATCCCCATATCTGCCATTCTTCTATATGTGGATATTATCACCACCAGCATCATCTTCTTCACTCTAATAACTCAGTGACCTGCCTTATTACACGGCCCTATCTATCTTCAATATAATATATATGCAGCGAGGATTTATTATTAACCGATTCGCCCTTAGAGCGGCGCGGAGTCGCTTCTATGTGCTGACACCTGGAGCGGCGAGGAGTCGCTTTTTTTTACGTGTTCCGTTGCGATCGATAGTACCACCGGATCTATTCAAAAACACGACCATTGCGCAGATCTGTGGTTCAGCGTCCTTTTTAGTTTTTCAATCGGAGCGAAAGGACGTAAGACTGTATTTATACGAATTATTTAGACGTAGCGAAATTTTAGACCTAGTTTTTGAAATGGAAGATATTATTCGTATGTATACTGATGTGACCGGCCGCAGTTGCGATGGTGATATGCACGATGCATGTGATTTACATGCTGTAGAAGATGTTGAAAGCGACGTTGAAGTTCCTATATTCGATTTCGATAGTGATTCGGACCACGAGGACGAAATTAGCGACACTAATAGTAGCGTCATGAATGACGGCTGGAGTGACAAAATTTTTCCTGTGGAAGTCGAGAACTTTATTGAAAACGTTGGCCCTGTGCATGATCTTGATGCGAATGCTACTCCTTTTGATTACTTTAGTCTCATCGTCAATGAGGAGTTTTATCAATTTGCAGCAGATCAGACCAATTTGTACGCAACACAGCGTCAAGAACTAGCAGGAAAAGAAGACAAGTACTGGTCACCCGTAACTGCCGGCGAAATAAAACTTTTTTTCCATATTTACATCGTGATGGGCATACATGTATTGCCTGAGTATAGCATGTATTGGAGTACAGATGACAGGCTCAATGTTCTAGGTATATCATCATGCTTGGGGAAAAATAGATTTGAGAAAATATCTCAATATTTTCATCTGAATGATTCTTCTAGGCAGCATCCCAAAGGCCACAAAGATTATGATCCCCTATATAAAGTCAGACCATTTCTGGATATGGTCAAAAGGAATATTGCTTCTGTTTTTTCTCCTGGAAAGAACATAAGCATTGATGAAGCTATGATAGCTTACAATGGTCGTCTTTCCTTCAAGCAGTACATCAAGGGTAAGCCACACCCATGGGGGATCAAGGTATGGTGTGCGGCCGACTCTGCAACAGGTTATCTGTTAGACTTTGATGTCTATGTTGGCAAAGTTCTGGAACCAATGCCACATGGATCTGGACATTATGTTGTCACTAAATTATGTCGGCCTTTCTTTGGAAAGAATCACCATATTTTTTATGACAATTATTTTTCATCTGTTCAGCTGGCAAATGATCTGTTGCAAAACAAATCATACTCATGTTCCACGATACGGCCAAATCGCAAGGGATGGCCAGATGCTTTCAAACCTAAGAGTACCAAATCTATGAAGCGAGGTGATGTGCAGTATAGGCAGCAAGGTAACACAGTGGCCACTGTTTGGAGAGACAAGAGATTTGTATCCATTCTGAGTACAAACACAACACCAGGTCTCACAACTGTGGCACGTCGTACCCCACACGGCAAAATAGATTTGCAGATACCATCCCCGGTGGCTGTTTATAATCAGTCTATGGGAGGAGTAGACAGATTTGACCAACTCTGTTCCTATTACCCTGTGGGCAGGAAATCTGTCAAATGGTGGAGGTACATGTTTCGCTTCCTCCTGCAAACTGCCATCATCAACAGATCCATCCTTCACTCTTGTTCCCATCGACCCCACCCGAAGGAAAAGAATGTTGCGCAGATAGCCTTCCGATTGAGTTTGAGCTCAGCTTTCTTAAGTGGCAACATATCGAAGAAAAGGAAGGCTCCCACCAATCATGCTGCAACTTCGGGTGTCGGTAACAATAACCTGCTTGAGCACAGGCTTATTCGTATGGTAGGGAACAAAAGGGCATGTTTCTGGTGTGTGAAGAACCGGCAGCATGGAAGCAGAAACAGGGCACATGAGACCGTCTATGGTTGTAGTTTGTGTCAGATTTGGCTGGGCAAGGGAGAATGTTTCTCGCAGTATCATGCAACATTGACAAGTTGACTACTGATGAGTCCAGATACTTTTCCTGTGCTGAAAATGTAAGTTACAAATTTTTTTCACCTCATAATTCTAACTTTAACAGTTTATTTTTTGGAATGTATAAGTGTTAGATTATTGTTGGTATAGTTTCCTGTGAGACTGTTCATTTTTCTGTTTATCTGCCAAGTCTGAGTGTGATAGGACAGACAGTTTTAAAGAAAATGCATTTTTAATATCATCATATCAACAAATTGGAGGAGTTATGCCCCTTGTGTTAGGGATGGGGGATTGACAATTGGGAAATCTCATAGGAGTGATAGGGTTAAAGAATAAATAATAACGCAGAAAACAGAATTTGAACCAGGTCCACTAAGATGGCACCTACTCGCCTCGCAACTTGAGTCGACTTCTGCAATCCAAGATTTTCCGTGTTTGATTCATTGTCCTTTTGTCTCATTTGGTGCAAGTTGTGGTTGTCATTTTGGCTACATTATCCTTGATAGGCTAATTAATTTGCCAGTTGATAGTCCGATCACTGATTAGAGCTTGGACTTTTGAATCTAAATGCACTGGAAAGTCATTGTCACACTTCTTGGAAATGTGATTACCACTTCAATGGAAGTTGTAAACTTGATAGGCTTATTTTCCTTCTGTTATCCAGGTTCTGTGTCCCCTATTGTGCATACCATATCTGCTTCCTTTAATCTTTTCAATATCATCATGTAATGGATGGTTCTAGTGGAGCACTGATGTGCAGGTATGAGATAACACAAATATCTACTTTTTGCATCATGGTAGGATAATCCATTAAAAAAAGTGCATTGCCAATATTTCTGTATCTATGGGGCATCAAAGAATGATAGCATAGCTTCATCCTATATCTTGTCAAGTCTATCAATCTGCTATGGACTAAGAGTTAGGATAACCAAGGCATACTCTACCACAGACAGGACTTCCCACTGATATAGCAGTGCAAGAAGTCGTTCACAAAAAACAGCAGTCAACACCCTCATTGCTGCCAATCCTGTCTGAGCTTGGAGGAATTTACATGCTCATTGAAACACAATCTGTCAAACAGCACTCCCAGGTATTCTAAAGCTGATGATCTCTGTACTATCTCTCCGCATAGATCGGTAGGAGGCATTAGTGCACGGATGATGTGGCTATTCAGAGAGAACCATTTCATAACTGCTTTCCTCGGGTTCACCAAAGCTCCATTTGAATTAAACGACTGGCAAATCCATTTCATTTTGTAGATCCTGAGCACTTTGTCCCCTTTCTAAATCCTTAAAGAAACACCAGAATGTCATCTACATATGAGAAGGTTCTGCTATTTCCAATCAGCAGTTACCCTCATGGTGTATATATATATATATATATATATATATATATATATATATATATAGTAGAAACCCGCTATATCGAACTCGCATATTTCGAACATTCGGTTATTGCGAATATTTTAAATAGTCCGCGCAATAGGTAACATTAATCCCTCTAATAAATTACGGATATAGCGAAGTCGGGTTTGCACCATTTCGCTTATAGCGAAGTTCCACGGTGGCCTTTTGGTAATGAATCGACGTGTATATCGAAGTCCGAAACAGACAAAGATTTGCTGACCTATCATGTCAAAGAATATCAGGTCCGCGGCCCACATGTTGGACATTGCCAAACTGTATTTACAAGCCGTACAACAAACCAAAATCTCGTCATTTGGCCAAATGATAATCTTTATGGGACTGCTACTATGACGCTGCTGTAAGGTCATGTAATTCAGTTCGGTAATGTGTTTGGCCACCTCGGCAAAGAAATCAGGCAGGAGTGTCAACCCAGTACGATAACGACTTGGCAAGTAACGAAACCATGACTGACGAAGCCATAATTGAGTCGGTAACTTCACAACATGATGATGATGATGATGACGATGATATTGGTGACAGCATGGAACGTCCCCCACCCACAACAGCCGACGCCATGGAAGCTCTTGCTGTTTTGCGTAACTGGATGGAATGTAGCAACGCGGATACGAAAAATGGATTTAAAATGGTAGCAGACCTGGAGAACATTGTTATTAGCTCACGTCCGATGCAGCAGAAATCAATTACGGACTTCTTCAAAAAAGATACATACATGTATACTGGACTTAATTGAGACTGCTGCCAAAGTTGAATGTATCACCATATGACTACAGCTGTATATACATGCACTTACAGGTATGTAAATGTACTGCCAATCTTTATTATTTAACTTTAAAAACAACTTTTTATCTCGTGTTTAAAAAGAAATGTATAGTAGGCCTAGCTCACAGCTTCGTGAAGCGCGCTTCATAACTCGTGAAGTCGGCTTGACATTGCAAGTTCTTAGAGCATTGCATTTAATAAAAAACGGTTATATCGAACCTCGGATATATCGAATTAATTCAATTTCCCCGAGAACTTCGATATAGCGGGGTTCTACTGTATATACACATTGCCCTGTGAAAACAACAAGTTGGATGAGATATCATTGAAACGTGGTTATATGCATGCCAGAAAATCTGAACACTGATAGTAAAGATCTATGAATAATCAAGAACATATATTAGCAACAAACAGCAACTTACAGGTGAACAACCAAATTGGACCCTTTCAACAGAAAAAAAAAGTGTCAAAGAGGGATGAGAAATCAGACATGAATCTTTGTCTAGATTTGTTTTTTTTATGTATAGTGAAAGCATATTGCAAACAATTGATAATATTCTATGAATATCAGTGGGTGGACATAAATAACTTGAGATGTGCAGATAATACTGTTCTGATTGCCAAACGTCTGAAACCTACAAGAACCAATCAACATAGGCAAGATAGATGCAAGAGATATCAAGGCTGATAACATGAAAAAATATTAGCCAGTCTAATATCATGATGTGGCAAAGTGAATGTCAACAACAATCCTGATAAAAGATACTGGAAATAAAGAGTTGTGGAGATCTATGATTGCCTACGCCAGTCTGCACGGCACCTGATGATGATGATATACACACGTAAGTACACACACGTTCATACTTATTTCCAGATAGATTATCTCACATTTGGAATGTAATATTAGGATTGACGGAGGGACAGCAAAACAGTCATTTAAATATCTGTCCCGGCTAAGCAGATTTCTTATTCTTCTTCAGCATTCATTCACCAAATCCCGCTGGATCTCTCTTGTAGCAGGAAAATGGCTCTTACTAAATTTCCAACAGGATGTCATCCAAAGAATGAAACTACATTGTGTCTCGTTTTATTTGAGCTAATAGTACGACATTTCCGTCTTCAGCAGAAGCAGATTTGATCTGCATGTTCTTGTTTTTAAGGTTCACTTTATCTTGGAAGCATCATATCATCAGATGGGAAAATACCAAAGAAATCCAACATAAATGCAACATAGCATACCGGATCTTGGGTCAGATGTCTCCTATTTTCAAAAACATAACACCAAAACTGCACTATATCAAACGATCATACATACCATCACTATGCTACCAATGTCAAACATGGACACTAACAACAGGATCCAAAAGAAAACTTGTTACAACTGAAATTGCACGTTTACGAAGAATTGTAGTAATAAGAGACAGAATCAAAAACAAAAACATCAGAAGACTAACAAACACAATGCCAATCTTGGATTACATTAGAAGACAACAGATTAAGTGGTGTGTTCACATGCTTCCAGACTACCATCAGATAGCCCCCTCCAAAAAAGCATTACTATACAGGCACAATGGATACAAAGCGAAGGGCAGACCTTGCAAATGATGGATTACAGAAATAAAAGTCAACATAAAACAAACATATATGAAGCAAACAAAAAAAAGCAATGTCCAGAGAACTCTTCTACCCCTGATTACATCTACGATATGTTTCATGACTAGCAATTGCATCTACGATATGTGTCCTGACTAGCAATTACATCTACGATATGTGTCATGACTAGCAATTACATCTACGATATGTGTCCTGACTAGCAATTACATCTACGATATGTGTCCTGACTAGCAATTACATCTACGATATGTGTCCTGACTAGCAATTACATCTGCGATATGTGTCCTGACTAGCAATTACATCTGCGATGTGTCCTGACTAGCAATTACATCTGCGATATGTGTCCAGACTAGCAATTACATCTGCGATATGTGTCCTGACTAGCAATTACATCTGCGATATGTGTCCTGACTAGCAATTACATCTGCGATATGTGTCCTGACTAGCAATTACATCTGCGATATGTGTCCTGACTAGCAATTACATCTGCGATATGTGTCCTGACTAGCAATTACATCTGCGATATGTGTCCTGACTAGCAATTACATCTGCGATGTGTCCTGACTAGCAATTACATCTACGATATGTGTCCTGACTAGCAATTACATCTACGATATGTGTCCTGACTAGCAATTACATCTACGATATGTGTCCTGACTAGCAATTACATCTACTATATGTGTCCTGACTAGCAATTACATCTACGATATGTGTCCTGACTAGCAATTACATCTGCGATATGAGTCCTGACTAGCAATTACATCTGCGATATGTGTCCTGACTAGCAATTACATCTGCGATATGTGTCCTGACTAGCAATTACATCTGCGATATGTGTCCTGACTAGCAATTACATCTGCGATATGTGTCCTGACTGTAGCAAATAATTATATCAAAATTGGACTTTACAGTCACATCCACACACACACTAGCAACAAGGCTTAATAACATAAGTCTAAAACTATTTCTATCAATTATCAACTGCGATGGACGGCTGTTATCACCCAAAAATCAAGAAAAATGTAAAGCAATACTCACCTCATATTGTGTTTTTTCCGAGCTGATATCACACATTGGAAGCTGAAAGGGTAGAACAGCCAGAGCTGGACGGGGCAATGTAGCTGGATACCTGGACCCTTTGCAAGGGACACATCTGAATAGATACAATTTATCAACTTACAATAAATAAAGAATACCTCCATAAATAAACTTGCTCCGGAGCCAGGACTTAAGTGTTCAGTTAGCAAAGAATAGGACCACTGTTCGTTCCAGGTATTTTGTAGGAGGCAACTAAGGAAAGTTCAATGGGCTGATAACCTATCAATCAATCAAGTGCCATGCAGAATGGCGTAGGCGATCATGTTTCTACAACTCTGTCTGTAGTCTTGTCAATAAGCTCGGTTGGTGAACTTCTACCGTGCCACATTACTAGTCAATCTAGCAACTTTTCTCTTTGTCGTACCCTATCTCTTCTCCCCTTGATCTTTCCAGTGGTTATTAAGTGTTCAAGCAGTGTTCTTCTCAGTACATGTCCTATCACCTGTCATAAAGTCATGGTCACTAGATGTCTTGCCTTGATTTATTATGGTTTCTATCAAATGGTGAACATTGCACCTTTGTCCTTGTTTGGCAGACTCTTAGGTGGTGTGGGCAATGCTAGGTGTATCATCACTGCTGAAGGGTCAACAGATCTGACAGAAGAATGATGAACTAGTTGACTGAGATGTATATGCTGCACTCCTGGCAGGATATGATCTTGGGATACTGCTGCACTGAAATGTCTCCTTTCAGGGAGAAAATATGCACCAATAAACCCCCTTAACACAACCATGCCTGCGAGACCACAAACTGTTTGTGTTTGAGTATCACCTCAGTTACCCAAATGAGGAGGACATATCCTTTTGTCAGGAAGGTTATGGGCTGTTAAGTGCTACCTGCTCAGAGCTAAATGGATTATTTCATCATCATCATCATACAAATAAACTTAACACATTTCTCAAAGAATACAGATGTTTACGATGCGATGAAGACTTCATGACATCAGTCTTCAAATGTTTCTATGAATAACCAAAATCCTTCTCTGACCACATCTATCTAAACAGCAGGATGCATGTCAAAATGGTAACTTCTTCTGATGGCTCCAGATGCATGCTTGATTCTTAATCCCATGGCTGCAGGGGGTAAATCGGTCAAATTGGCAGCGCAGTGTGGGAAAATTTCAAGTGTTCTTGAAATTTTTTTCCTTAGCTCAACGCAATCTCACGCTCATCAATTTGAGCATATTATTACTGTATACTCTAATTTATGCATTTACATACATAATGCTTATTCTTATTCTGGAGACATAAAAATTGTTCATGTACATTTGTCTTGCAGAAGGAAGCATTTTCAAAAATAATCATAATAACTGGTGACCTTGCCTGTGTGTTGCTGGGCCCGAAAGGGGAGCAAAGAATAGCAATACTGTTTACCTTCATGCATATCGTAAGAGGCGACTAAGGAGGTTATGGGATGGAATTGGCTGTTCCATCCTATAAAGGGTCAGTGACCCAAAGCCATGCTGAAGTCAGATGTGTCAGGCCGAAAGGCACAGATATCGCAGCATTGCTGTAAACCATGACCTAATGCATTCCATTCTCCAGACTACATCCTACTAATCTGCAGGAGTTTAAGAACGAGCGCAGAAGAAGAATAAGAAGACTGGTGACCTTACAGAGATAACACAGAAGTAACATTGCCTCTGTGCCTATGTGGTGTTAACATTGCTTTTATTGTTTTCCTTGTTTCTCAATGTTTGTTTTATATATTCTTGAGAAAGACCTAACGGTTTAAAACGTTGAAAATGTCTTGTGTTTTACAATTTGTATGTTTTCATGTTTACATCTCATAACCCCTTAGTCTTAGTTGTTTGTTTTGCGTTCGCTCCATTGTAACAATCACGGATATCCGTGCGATTTCCGCCGGGAGCGTGATTACGTTGTGCCACCGTTATGCGCCTTGTAGGCCTAGCACATCCGATTTCGGCATACCTTGACAATTCGGGTGGGCTACCCTTAGCCTGTGACAGCCTCTATATCTGTCTCCAGGCACGCGTAGTGGCGACTCTTCGCCCAGACAATTTTTGCTCTCGTCTGACTCGCACAAGATGTTCCACTGTCTATAAACTCGCCTTGTGTAATTGGACGTGCTGTGCCTGTGCCCATTGGGTACTGAACCGTTTCTCATCCGTGAGCCTGGTTCCTTAAGGGGAAGAACTCAACAGAGGAGTTGGACCCTGGCTCTTTCGCCCTCTTAGCCGAGGTGTCATTCACAGACATCGTATACCCCTTGTCCGAGTTCAAGTCTCACACCACGCGTTTGAGAGCAAGGCGTTCTAGAGCTGAGCGTCCTTGTCCCAATAGTGCCTGAGCCCATCAGGTAATGAACCCTTTCTCTCTTCAAGTGTATTTCCGGTGTAGGAAAACCTGACAGTAGAGTTGGACCAGAACTACCATCGTTGTCCCTTTCTTGCCCAAGCCCATCGGGAACAGAACCCTTTCTCTTCGCGAGCATATTTCCGGTTTAGGAAGGCTTGACATTAGAGTTGGATTAGGTCTTCTTGCTTTACCAGCTGCCAATGGATGGGTCTGGGTCTGTCTGTAAGGAACACAGGTAACTAGATGCTCGTCTCGAGCTGACGGAGCTTGTAGTTCAACTTTCCTAGAGACTTTTCACTTTCTATTTGCAGTTCGCACTGCCCTCTAGCGCTGTTCTGCCCTTTCATTGTTTCATTGTACTCGGTATGAAATCTATTTGTCTCGCCATGCATCTACCTTTACGTGCATTTTACATTGGCCGCCCCCTCCAATGTTCGGACTGGACTGACTAGCTTCACTGTATGTCGACAGTGTCGCTATATGTGGTGATGCTGGTGGTGTCGGAGATATTGTCTGTCTCTTGTGCAGTCAAATCTCTTTCCATCTGCTACCTCCACATTCTCGGACACGATCCCCAAATGATTTGGCCAGAATCAGCTCGAGCTGCTGTATTTCTGTTTCCAGGGTGCACCGCGTGGAGGTACATTTGGGATCTTGGTTATCTGCTAACCCTGGGTCCGCCTAGAGCAATGCGTTCCCTTCGCACCCCCTTAGTCTTAGTGATAGTCCGTCTGTTGTGTTTCAATGAAACATCAAAAACCTGTGTTCTGCATAAGTACTATTGTTATTCCGTTTCACTACAGTATTACCTTCAATACTTTCATCATTATCATCAAACTTTAAGTGGTTTAACAAGTATAATTTATAAATAAATGAACTCTACTTCTGTATTTGTTCTCAAACTCCAATATGTGTTCACTAGTAAGATATAGTCCAGAGAACGAAATGCTTTGTATCATTGTTTACATCTGGACAAAGATATCTGCCCATTTTGGCCTGAAACAAAAGGGAACACGGCCACGTAAAACACCGCTGCTCTTGCGATGTCCAAATGCGCCCCATCAGCCCTTGAAAACCCCACAGAGACTGAATTTTGTGCCAGGCCTTGACTGAGTCTAAATACCTGAATACCCCATTATCTGAGACTGCCACTAAGGGACATGGTTTGGCCTGTCAAGTCCAAGGGCACAGTGGGTGATACATCGGCATGGCGTAGAGTTGTTACAGATTGGTGACACAGAAAAGCTGTCACAGGCTAGAGAAGCTCACCTGTTTTCAAAGCATTTCGAAAACAGATATGCTGGGCCAGAAGACACAAAATAATTCAGCACCGGGTGAACACCACATACAAACTTTTATGTTGGTTGTCAGAAAGCAAACGCAGAAGAAGCAGTAGTTTTCAGGATATGAAAGAAAGCACTGGAAAATAACTACACATTTTAAACAGGAGTTTCATTGCTCATAATTTATGATAGAAATAACTTGATTTTAATGTACACAACAGCTTTCCCACATAAAAGAACTTAAGAGTTTACAAAAACAATGCTGACCTGATCTGCTGCTGTCTTTCACAGACACTTACAAGCCAGTAGTGATCAGACTTGCCCTTGACCTGAATCATATTTAAATGAGAATGAAATTATTAGTTTCCAAATTTACTATGCATGTTACAATTTCAAGCACAACTGAATGTGTTATTTTTTTCATTACTGCATGTCCTTTATAGAACTTACTCATTTTCCCATTAATGAAAGTACTTAGAACACAGGCTTTAAAAAGTTTCACTATAGACTATTGCTAAGGGGTTATGAGGTGTAAAATCAATATTTCGAACCGTTAGGTCTTTGTAAAGAATACATAAAACAGTGAAAAGACAATAAAAATAATGTTACCACTACAGAGGCACTAGAACACAGACATGTAAACAATACAAAGTTCCCGGTGACAATGACATATGTGTAAACATGTAGTCATGGAAGTTAATTTTGTTGAAAAGGGGACAGTATATGAGAACAGAAAGAAAAAAATTATTACTAAATTCATGGACAGCAATATAACAAGGACCACACTAACACAAATTTAAACAAAATAATTTACAAAATAAGTTACAAAAGTACAAAAGACTTGAGGGTAACAAAATCCAAAAAAAATTGATTTTCAAGAACATATTTAGATCTGTCATACGTGGTGCAGGATCTGAGGGAAGTGACCTGCATATCGAGGGCATTATGATGACCTTCGCCATTGAAATGAATATATATTGTAATATTCATTGAAATGAATGGCAACAGGGGTAGGTTCTCTGTATTTTATGGCATGAAGATGCATACAGAAACAGTAACTCAATCGCAAGCCCATTTCACTTATATACTTCTTGTCACAACGTTAACATATAATATTACGGGATTATATATCTATAATGTTACTATATATCTATATGTTAATATATATCTATAATCTATACTATATATAAATAATTATATATAATATAATGTTACATTACGGGATTCACATATAAAGGTCTCATCTATAGTGAAAGTGGCTTTAAGAAATGAAACAGAGCAGATCTGAACTACATAGGGACATGTGTAGTAACAAGCGCGTTTGCAACGAATAATGCCAAAGTGAGCAGAAAATAATACCTGAGGTGACTGTGTACCAAGATGTCATTAAGAGTTTTGTCACACCTGTAGGCAACCAAAGGAAAGTATTGGAATGCTGCATGAGTTTCAGAATCTGACTAGAGAAGGGAATAATGATTGAACAAGATTAAACAGACAGTAGAGTTATGGGGATGAAAAGTAAGGACATGTTTAATATCAGAGGAGGATGAAGTGCCCTGAGTATTATTCAAGGTATCAAGTCGAGATAACTTACGGACACAAAGCCATGCTGATGAAAGGAAACTGTAGGGAATGAAAGTCTATGAAATAATCATCTCAGAGGATTTATCAAGAAAGTCGTCCTCCTCACTACATAAGCGACGAAAGCGAAACTGGGAGAATGACAGAGAGTTTGCGACAAGCAGGAGGATGAGAAGAAGTGTAGAGCAGAAAACCATGTGCATCAGTAGGTTTGTAGTAAACAGATGTGCTGAGGAGTAAGGGGGATGAATAGTGACAATAAGGTCAAGAAAGTTGACAGAAGTAGTCGAGATGTTAGATGTGAATTGAATAGCAGGGTTAAAATTGTTGATGAAGCAAGACAATTCTCTCACAGGCATGTCAATAATATCTATACCATCATCAATATGTCTATGAAATAGAAATGGAAAAGAACCTTCATAAGACATATCTTGCATTATACAGATGATATCAATCTCTTGGCTGGTTTCGAATATAAACTCCAGGAACTACCTCAAAGTTGGAAGACATTAGTCGGGAATATGGAATGAAAATTAATATTGACAAAATGACGATATTGGAGAAACCAAGCACGATCCCACGAATATCCAGTGAAACGGTCACAAACATGAAGTAGTTACCACCATTGAATATCTCAGGTTATATATATATATTTGATGATGCAACTCTTGAAATGAGGTTAAGCTAAGACTCGAGATGGAAATGGCTGCCATCCCAAGGTTGAATGTGATTTGGAAAAGTAAGATCAGTTTTACAGTAAAGATCAATATATTCAGATAGTTGGTGCTAATTATACTTTTATTGTCTATCCCCAAGTGAATGATTGTTGATCGCAATCACACTTGCCGTTAAGCGTTAATTATACTTTTATATGGATATGAAAGTTGGACACAATGCAGACATGGAAAAAAGAATTCAGGCTTTTGAAAAAAGTGCTACAGACATTTGTTGAGAATTAGCTATATAGAACACAAGACAAATATATTCGTCCAGCAGCAAAACAAACAAACTTGTAGGTTATCAAGAACCACTTTTGGCGGTGGTGAAACAGCGTAAACTTGTTTGGTTTGGAGATGTAACAAGACATGACTCACTTTCTAAAACTTTTGCAGGGAAGTAAGGTGGAAGGAGAAGAGGACAGAGAAACTCATGGATTGATAACATCAATGAATGGTCTGAGCTGAATTTTTCTACACTTCTCCGAATGGCTGAGAAGAAAAATAACGAGAGCTTTTGTGCTGATGCCTCCAATGTGGCACCACTACGACCCTGATGGGTTATGGGTCTTATTATTATTATTATTCTCTCCGCCATCCATGGGTCCAGTCAAGAAATAGTGACAATGACTTTTTCACAGATGACAGATTGCCAGTCCATCCCCAATTTTCCTAAAACATTTTCTACATGTCTGAAAAGAAGACAGTGGTCCTATTCTTTGCACTTTGAACTAGAAGTCCAGACTGTTATTGCCAGAAGGGCAATTGTGATAGAACATACATTAGAAAGACCATTGTTGCAAGATAGGGAGTTATTTTGGAACCCACGAGAGAAGAAATGAGGACCCCCATGAAACACATGGGGAAGAGATTTAGAAACACAAGGGGTAAGCCATTCTATTTTATGGAAGTGAATCTTGGAAAATGAGCAGTATGGTGAACAAATATAGAGGCAGTAGAGATGTGGTTTTATAGAAGAATGTTAAGAAGACCATTGACTGATTAAAAGCATAATGAAAGTATCTTGAAAGAAGTTAATTCAAAAAGAGAACTGTTCACTTACATCAGAAAGAGACAGTAAACATTTTTTTCGACACATCATGATTCTTGATTAGGAACAAGCGTCACAGCACTGGGGGCATTCCCATATATGCTCTACTTGCCGTTCTGTCAGCCATCTAAAAGTGTATACGCTCAGTGCCCCAGTGAGTTGCTGATTACGCATTCCTCTATCTTTCCGGAGAGGGAGTACTTTCTCCCATCACCTCCAGTCACTCCCATTTCTACCATTCTCTGAATATGTACATTGTCACGTTAGACTTCCTCCTCGTCTTCTCGTAGGGTATCCATGACTGCTCTAATCAATTCAATCCTGTCTCTTTTTATCTCAGTGCTGTTCACCAAAGCTTTATCAGCCAACACATCGGTTCTTTCGTTTCCCATAACCCCAGCATGACCAGGACAGTAAATCCATGAAATGCTCTGCGCATTGTCGAGAAGAGCAACCCATTCAGTTCTGACCATACACTTTTCTATCTTGCACAGAATACTTTGAGAGTTCGATAGAATCACTGAGTCTGTTGGTGGTTGTGTCACCAGCCAAGTGAGAGCTGATGTCACCGCTTCTATTTCCATTCTCACACTAGATGTTGTAGTGGGGTAGGCAGCTGACTTCTCAGCTAATTTCTTGCCATTTTGGTAGGCCACAAAACCCCAACCACACCTGTTTGTTTCTTGAGAAGAAACAAGACACATCATGAGAAGAGGGAAGATGGAGCACATGAAGAAGTTGAAGAGATATCAGTAGGAGAAGACCATGAGAGAAGATGTTAGACAACCTTGCTCTGGTTGGTATTAGAAATGACTGACGAACCAGCAAGGTTGTGGAAAAATATTATAACCAATGCCACGTGACATGGGCTATAAAAGCAGCAGAAAGAACTAGCAAAAGAAAATATATAGATGAAAAAAGTTGAAGATATGCTACACAGGATGTTGGAATTTTCAGAAATGTTTTATGTGAAATGTATGGAGAATTTATATACTAACATGTTGTCTTGTGTTTAATAATGGGCACCAGGTAGAGCCAAACTGCATGTTCAACATCCTCACAGTACCCAGAGAGTCCATATAGAATGGTGTCCCTTCCTCTGACAAGCTAGTTGTTTGAGAAGAAAACACAAATTATATTTTCTTATATCTGTAAAATAAGTTAAATCTGTAGAATATTTTAAATGTTAACCATGTCCAATCAGACGTGTATCCTTTGTTAGATGTTTCAATCATGAATACTATTTTGGTTATCATGAACATAATTAAACAAATGTAGTCTCACAGTGGATAACTCAATACTTCAACAGGTCTACCAATTCAAATATTTAGCAACCACAATGACATCACATGGAAGACATACAACAGAGATAAGACAAACAGAATAGGACCAGCAAAGGCAGTACTGCTAAAAAGGACAAATATACTGTGTAATATGTCACTGTTAATTAAGGTGAGGGAGAGATTTCATTAGCGATTGATGTAAGTCTTTGACAATAAACAGGATAGTGGAAAATTTGAGACAACAGAGATGTGGTTATATAGAAGAATGCTGAGTATTGTTAATAAGTAAAAGTGTTGTAAAATTATAACAATAGTCTTTCTTTCTTTTCATGTTATACTCCTTTATGCTTTGCAACATCAGGGGTTGAAGAGTTTTCTGGAGATGACCTTTTTGTGTGCTTCATATAGTTTGTTTTCATTAATTTTTTTATTTCTGTGATCCATCTTTTGCATGGTCTGCCCCTGGATTTGTATCCATCATGTCTTTATTTTTGAGAACCCCAGGAATTGCAAGTAATTATCTCTTACTTCCTATGTGCAGTGGGGTGGGGTTTTTTTCATTTTCTTTCATACCCACGAGACTTCAGCTTTCAGCTTACTGAAATGACTATTACTCAGAGGGGGGTCTATAATTGTATAGATGACATACTACAAAACTTTCATAAGAAAGTCTCAATATAACAGCATGTGATCTACTAAGGTTTTCTGTTGCATGGGTGGTTTGTCTCATTAGTGAGACCCAAAGATGCAACTGCATGTATCCATCATGTCTGTATAGCAATGCTTTCTGAGGGGTACTATCTGATGGTAGTCTGAAAACGTGAGAATCACTCAATCTGTTGTGTTCTGATGTAATCCAGGATTGGCATTGTATTTGTTAGTCTTCTGATGTTTTCATTTCTGATTCTGTCTCATATTGTTACTCCGATAATTCTACTTAGATAAGTCATTTCTGTTGTAACAAGTTTTCTTTTGTCTTTTGTTATGTGTGCATATTTGACATTGGTAGAAACATGTCCTATGTTTTAATGGTTTTTTAAAAATCATTTTTTAATAGCATCATCGACACAGTAAACCTTTGTATCTTTGTTGTTGGTTGGCCAGTGGCAATCTGACTTCTCAACAGTGCAGAAGTATGTTGTTGTTACTTCCGGACAAGTCTTGCTGCTGTTGGATGATATACGTTCATCAATGAATTAAATGCATTGTGCCAACCTTGTACAGCGTTGTTGCTTCTTGGCAGCTTGCTCATGACAAGATTGTGTCGATTTCAAAAACTCCCTGGATATCGAGACCACCACGAAACCGTCAAATGTAGAAATCTTTGAAATAATAAATCAGGAAATCCAGTTCTGATAAACTATCAATATTAGTGAATTGTTCAAAAAAAGTGATGACATCAGTTTCTTGTATGAATGCCAAAGCCATTGGTTACTTGACTGAATAATTTTCATCAGAGATGTACAACACCACTTTACCCTCAGATTGTTGATTTTGCCAAATGTTCTGTCCAAAGTGAAAATAACATCCTGATATGTGAGCTCATGGAAATGCACTTTCAAAAGCTTTAATTGCAGCTAATTCAAAATCAGTAACTATTGATGATGGAGCTGCATTGCCATTATTTCCAAGTTCTATGATATGCTGAAGAAGACAGCGGTATATTACTTCACTGCGCCCAGACAAAAGTGTATACACACATAGGCATTATTTGATCACTCTCATCAAATACATGGATCATATACAGTTGATGGAATCCCTCTGGGGGTGACTTGGAATACTCCATCAGAAAACCAATGTCTGACTCTGAAAAAATAAATTCAAATTCTTCCTGTGCTGCAAACAGAACGAAATCTGGAAATGATAAATGAAATTCTTTGACGCTATTTTATTTATGCCAATGGTCAGAAAAGAAACAAGAAACATTGCTTCACTTCTCAGCATGTATGTTTCCTAGCCAATGGTCGGACAAGAAATATTGCTTCACTTCTCAGCATGTATGTTTCCTAGCAATATATCTTCTTGACTAATAAAGAAATAATTAGTGTATGTCATGGAGTAGCATGCTGGACAACTGAAAGGATTCAACATTTTGCAGCATTGTTTGAGATTCATGATGCACTGCAAAAAACTCAATAAAAGATTGGTTGCACATTCATACCCAATTCCAGCAATAAGGTTCGAAGGTCACATCCTGTATGAAATAAAGCTTAGAAAAAAACCTCTCTATTGCACACAAGGATACAAGGGCTCTACTGCTTGCAATTTCTTGGAATTGAAAGAAGACAAAACTTACCCAATCCAAGTTAATTTGGCTGTTGGAGACAGTGGTAAGGTGTCACCATTGACAATCATTGATCTTGTTTCACTTTTGACTCTCATCACATTGACACCCAAGAATTGATCTCCAGGAATACCCATTCCTTTGTGGTAAACAGCCAGCAGCTTGTTCTCACGAGATGCCAAGGTTACAATATTGCCAGGAAGAGAAATTATCTGACATTGTAAGCCACCAATGGAGAAAATTCTGATATTCCGTAATGATGTAGCAACAGCTGCCCATGTCTCTGTTACTGTTATTGCCTAGTTGGAAAAAGTATTACAAACAATTACAATTGTGTACATTAGGAAGTAGTACAGTGTGCATTAAGATGTAGTACACAGTACATTAAGAAGTAGTACATTGTACATTAAACTCTTTGGCTACGTGTCATCAAATAAAAGATCCTATGGTATCATTACAAATTATATAGAATCTATAAAGCATGCTGACATATTTGTTTTATTTAATAATTTTCTGTATTTATATCAACATATGGATGGTTCTGATCGTATATGTAATATGTCACATTACTTCTGGAAGGATTTTGATGTGTTATATCAATTTTGTAAGTTATTGATAAGTTTTGAGCATTTGTGGTATGTGACACCATTTTTTCTTATATTTTCTATATATATTTTTAGCGCACTTATGTTTCATGGAAGTATAACTATTTCATTTACTTTGGTCGCATTAATTATTGAAATCCAACCTGAGAAATAACTGTAACATACCTATTATTATTTTAATTCTTTTCTTTTAATTTATGCATTATATTTTATTTTTTAAATAATATTTTTTTTCACAACTTGTGGTAACCACATTCTCTGTTTATTCATGTTTCATATATATCAGTATAATTTAAATATATTTAGAACTATTTCTTTTTTCCATGATGTATGTGTAAAAAATAATACTAAAATCATTAATTCCATCCAACTGTTAAAAATACTCCATAGTGAATGAGTTAAGATGTAGTACAGTGTATATTAAGAATTAGCACATGGTACATTACAACATAGTAGTGTACATTAAAAAGTATTACATGATACATTAATTCTTGATTAGAAACTGGCTTCACAGCACGCGGGACATTCCCATAAGTGCTCCGCTCCATAAGCCATCCCAGTGTTGTGATCTTCGAGACTTTCCAAAAAAATTTATTTTTCCTTCCCTCACCTCTAGATACTCCCATTTCTAACATTCCCTGTATGTGTACGTTCTCAGCCTCATTGACATCCTCTGCATCTTGAAATGAATTTATTACTGCCTTCATTAAGTCTGCTTTATCTCTTCTGATCAATGTGCCGTTTATCGCTGCACTGCCTGCCAATAAGTCGGCTCTCTCGTTTCCTCTGACCCCAGCATGACCAGGGCAGTATATCCATGTATTGTTCTGGACAACTGAATTGTTCAATATGTCCCACCATTCTTTTCTTAGCATGAACTTTTCTATCTTGTGCAGCATGCTTTGAGAGTCTGTGAGTATTACCGAGTGTGTTGATGTATCAGTTATCAACCAATTAAGTGCTGCTGTAACTCCCTCTATCTCCATCCTCATGCTCGAATATGCTGAAGATTTCTCAAACCAACTTCATGCCGTTTCTATTTGTTTCCCAACCGCTTTTATTTGTATTTCTGTTAATGGAGCCATCTGTGTATATAATTATGTCTTGTGGTTTTGAGTGTAGTCGGCCGAGTTCGTGCACTGTATCCTGAGCCCTGACATCCGTCTATTTTCAACACGCTTTATCTAGTTGTATTATTACTTTAGTCAGTGATTTATTCTCAGTGTCTACCTCCACCCATTTACTGCACTTTCCTATTTCTTTCAATTCAAATACTCGTCACAGTGTGTCTTCGGCCTCTGCCATCCATGATCTGCCACACTTGATTTGTTTTCCCTTTGACTCATCTAGACATTATTGTAATTGGGTGGTGGTTGTATTCTGTCACTTTAAGGTACGACTTAACTTGTGCTACCTGATGTCGCACTCTAATGCTGGGGAGATCAAGCAGAAATCTCATAGCAGAGCTGGGTGTATCTCTAGTACAACCCAGTACTGCTCTCATTGCCTCATTTTGGACTTTTTCCAAACTATCGACTTGTGTCTGTGACAAAGTTAGTAGGCCAAGGCAATAATCTATGACAGATATCACCATCACTTGCGGAAGCAGAAAAAGTACCCATTGCTGCATGTCGAAGGTTGCCATAACCTTGATAACACTGATCCCTCTTTTAGCCTTCTCAATCATATTTGTGACGTGTTTGTTGAATGAGAGACATCTATGATAAAAGTCTCTCATTCAACAATACATTAAGATATAGTGCATGGTACATTAAGTTGTAGTACATGGTATAGTAAGATATAGCACATCGTACATTAATATGTAGTACATGGTATATTAAGATATAGTAACATACATTAAGATGTAGTAGTGTACTTAAGATGTAGTATACAGTACATTAAAATGTAGTAGTGTACATTAACCTTTTATGCGCTATGGGCGAAAATATTCTCCCATTTATTACTGGATTTATTCCCCAATTTCTCTATGACCATATTTGACAAAATTAAAACCATATATACAGTAATGTCATATGACCCAAACATGCGAATCATTGTAACAGTTGTTTTGAACTTCTGTTTATCGGCAAGATATGAGACATTACAGACTTTTATCGTAGAAAAAATATCAAAATTGAAAAACATCCCATGCGGAATCCATCTGTGCGATTCAATGGCTGGCCATCAATGTATAATTGACATACAATCATTATGGATTGTGAAAGGCCTAGATATCAGTAGATATAGACCTAGTATCATTTTGGTTTCGTTATATGACATTGAACAAGTATGGAAGGAGTTAGACAGGGATGTGTACTTTCACCAGACCTGTTCTCTTTATACAGTGAAAACCTAATCAGTGCAATAGTTGATATCCCAGGAATATCGGTGAGAGGACATAACATTAATAATTTAAGATATGCTGATGACACTGTTCTGATTGCTAAAAGTGAGGAAGACCTTCAAAAATTAATTAATGTTAATTAGTTTGTTCCTTTCGTGCCGCTACACATAGAGCAGAGGTTTTGGTTCTCTATATGATGCGGTCCGCTGCCTGCAGCTTTAGTTCCTGGATGGTCTTACAGCCTATTAATTCCCCTTCTTTAAGAATGGTGTTTTAGGTCTTCATCTTCTTCTTTTACCCTCAGGTGACCACATAAGTGCTTGTTGGTTTATTCTGTTTACATCTAGTCTTAAAATGCGACCAAGGTATTTCCATCTTCGTTTTCTTATGATGTTTGAAACATACTCTTGGTGTGTTTTGTCTCTTAGATCACTATTTATGACGAAGTCTCTCCATTTTATGTTCATCAGTTTTTTTATGTAGTAGTGACAAAAAGTATAGAGAAAGGCCTCTGCCTAAACATTAAGAAAACAAAAGTAATAGTTATTTCAAAGAAACAAAACACCACAGCATGCAAAATCAAAGTGAATGATATAGTATTAAAACAGGTCCACCAATTCAAGTATTTAGGTACAACGATAACAGCAGATGGAAGAAGTTCAACAAAAGTCAGAAGCAGAATAGAACAGGTAAAAACAACTTAGAAAAATGAAAAATATATGACCTTTAAACACAATTATATTATTTACTTCTTTATTTACATGTGCGAAAATTATTTTAAAATCTATAAAAAACAAAAAAGTTACTGCGTTTTCCAAACACTCACCAAAAACAATGCACACTGTAAAAAAAAAACCTGCCCTGGGGGAAATTGCGCAATTTTAATTTGGGGTTCTAAAGGTTAAATCATACTGTGATGTGCTCCTAAGCAGTGCGACCTTTAACTCATAATGCCTTGTCATTTATTCTTTATAAAGGCCTTTTGATTAATTCTGTATGCTTTTCTGTGTTTTTAAGGATTCATAATGCTTAATTAGCTTTTTTTTTTTCCTTTTGACCTATGGAATATAAAAGTAGTTTCCTATTCACTTCCATTCTTGTTAGTCACATTGGGTACACCTACAGTGAACAACACACAATAATTCATCATTACAATTTATTTACATGTTTAAGTATATCACCTGAATGTCTTCATCATCTAGCATATTGTATGACCACTCCTTGTGACTATCCCACGATCCAAAGTGCATACAAAATAGTTTGCTAAAAGATAAATATTCAATTTTAATTGTATGTCATTTAACACAAAATGAATAAATAACAACAGTTTTGTGGGTCAATGAGGGAAATATTTGTTTAAAAAAATATTAGTTGTGTGCTTCTGCTTGTGTTCATTGTTCAACTCCAGCAAACTAGCATGCTGTATGTAGTCTGAGGAACTGAATGTTTTGTGTCTTAGTTTACAGCCTGCTATAGCAGCACTTTCTGGCCTGACATGTTCGACTTCAGTATGTCTTATGGGTCACTTAAACCCTCTTTTGGGATTTAACCCCATCCTTGTTTCTTAGTTTACAGCTTGACTGCAATATATGTGCCTTTCAGATTGACACATTTGACATTAGCATGACTTTTTGGTCACTTTTACCTACAGGGTGAGACAACAAAATTCATCACCATACCTCTTTTGTCGCATTTTATTACATCCATGACAGGTCAGTGTTACTATTCTTTGGTTCCCTTTTCCACACCATCACCACATAAATGACCAACAATCAAATATTAGCACAAGTAATTCGCACACATCACTAAATCTCCACTAATAAAAAATAACCTACACAAAGACAGGAATGTCTTAATATGGGTGTATGAATATCAACCAACATAATTTTCACACCACCCCCCAAATATACATTAACTATGTGTTAACTTAGGAATATGCATAACTGTGCAGTGTGTGTGTTTTTGTCTGTGTGTCGACCGACCTATCCATATTTTATAGTAGCTTTAGGATATAAACGTTGAAAACCTTAACTAAAAACATATTTTTTTAAGGGATGCGGTGTGGTCGATGACGGAAAACGTTTTAATTAAGTTGCGAGGCAAGTGGGTGCCATCTGAGTAGACTGTGTTCAATTCCTATTTTCTGCATGATTTCTTTATTAATAAATCCTCTATGTTTCTATATTATAGTATTCATTTACTCATGTCACATCTGAAGGAACCTTGTATATGTTTATATGTTATTTATGTTTACAAGTACAAGTATTGCACTGAAAATGAGCTGACAGGAATCAAATGGATTAGTAATACCGTTCTCGAAGATCTTGACTACACAGATGACCTGGCCCTTTTGAGCGCAAACCACATAGATGCTCAATCTAAGCTTGACAATCTCCAACACTACTCAAATCAGATAGGGTTGAAAATCAACACATCAAAAACTCATATACTACATTTTACGAGATCCAACGACAACATAGAAATTCAAAATGTTCCATTATTAAAAGTCAACAATTTTACATATTTAGGCACCAATCTAGCACTGGATGGAGACTAATCAAAAGAAATTTTACACCGTATTGCCCTTGCATCGGGTGCTTTCAATAAACTACGTAACATCTGGACGTCAAACACACTAAGAAACATCACAAAACTCAGATTGTTTAACTCCAACATCATCCCTATTCTATCATATGGATGCGAAAGTTGGAAAGCCACAAAAGCCACAGATAAGAGACTAGGCTCCTTTGAAAACAAATGCCTACGTACCATTTTGAATGTTAAGTGGAGTGACTTTAAATTTAACACTACTATAAGAGAGGAAAGGAAACAAACCTATATATTCTTCTTCATTAGACAAAGGCGTTGGACTTTCATCGGCCATGTTCTCAGAATGAACAGCCTAAGAATTCCCCAGCAATCACTATATTGGGTGCCACCTGGAGTAAGAAGAAGATGGAGACCTAGTGAAACTCTACGAAGAACCATTAATAGAGAAGGCATGTCAATGAACCTAAACACGCAACAATTGAAAGACCTGGCAACACAAAGACAGAAATGGAAAGCTATGGTTTCTGCCCTATGTGCTGCCTATGGCCCTTGAGGAACATAACATAACATGTTTACAAGTAGGCCCTATTTTGGTCTATGTAGTATTGCAACCTGGCACTTACTAATGTTATACATAAGTGATTCTCTAGGAATTTACACACTAGTGCAGTGTGTGTTGTTGTCTGTGTGTCGACCAACCAGTCCATATTCACAGTAGCTTGAGAATATATCTTTTTTTAGGGAAGTGGTGTAGTCGAAGATTGAAAACGTGTTGACTAAGTTGCAAGGCGAGTGGGTGTCATCTGAGCGGACCTGGTTAATTCCTGTTTGCTGCAAGATTTTTATTGTTTTTTTCTTTATACATATCTCAACAACAACGGCATAATTATGTCAGTAAACCTTCCCATAATGCTGTTTGCATAAGTAAAGGATACAGATGAGTCTAATTTTCTCTCTTTAAATTTTACTAACCTGGGACTATCTTGATCACATCTGGCAGCCAGTAACAGAGCCTGTTTTGACAAATCTGCCATAACATACTCCAATTTGTTGTCTATGTGTAAAGTATGATGGGTGGCAGTGTCATGAAATTCTACATCAATAGAGTTTTCATCATCTGATACATACTGCCGTACAATACCAACATCATTCCATACCTGAGAATAATATAAAATATTTAGTAATATAACCATGCAAAGTCTAGTTAGAAATAACGTAACAATGTCAGTAATAATGCTGTGGAATTACATTATTTTAAGAATGAATAGACATGCTAAATGGAAATTAATATAAACTTTATCAACTGTAATAAACAAGGGCATTCCTTTCATTTATCCCACTCACATTACCTGAATGAATGAATGAATGAATGAATGAATGAATGAATGAATGAATGGGGCCACTGTATTCTGGGAACAATACATCAGAGATATTACAGCATGGCCTTCCCTAACCACCAGTTATTGTTCCTAGTTATCCTATTCTGTCAGGAATCTTGGCCACTAAAGTCTTAACTCGGATGCATAAATTTTGATGTTTTCTTAAATACCCTGCACTCATGAATGATTAATAATACCGTTCTCGAAGATCTTGACTACGCAGATGACCTGGCCCTTTTGAGCGCAAACCACACAGATGCTCAATCTAAGCTTGACAATCTCCAAAACTACTCAAATCAGATAGGGTTGAAAATCAACACATCAAAAACTCATATACTACATTTTACGAGATCCAACGACAACATAGAAATTCAAAATGTTCCATTATTAAAAGTCAACAATTTTACATATTTAGGCACCAATTTAGCATTTGATGGAGACTCATCAAAAGAAATTTTACACCGTATTGCCTTTGCAGCGGGTGCTTTCAATAAACTACACAACCTCTGGACGTCAAACACACTAAGAAACACCACAAAACTCAAGCTGTTTAACTCCAACATCATCCCTATTCTATCATATGGGTGCGAAGTTGGAAAGCCACAAAAAAGAGACTCGACTCCTTTGAAAACAAATGCCTACGTACCATTCTGAATGTTAAGTGACTTTAAATCTAACACTACTATAAGAGAGGAAAGCAAACAAACCTATTTATCTTCCTTCATTAGACAAAGGCGTTGGACTTACATCGGCCATGTTCTCAAAATGAACAACCTAAGAATTCCCCAGCAGTCACTATATTGGGTGCCACCTGGAGTAAGAAGAAGAGGGAGACCTAGAGAAACTCTACAAAGAACCATTAATAGAGAAGGCATATCAATGAACCTAAACAACACGCACAATTGAAAGACCTGGCAACACAATGACAGAAATGGAAAGCTATGGTTTCTGCCCTATGCGCCACCTATGGCCCTGGAGGAACATAAACTAACTCATGAATGACGTCTATAGAAGGTGGTGCCACTGTGGAACAATAGACTGTACTTTCCTGGATGAATTGTTTGTGTTCAGTATCCTACTGGGTAGTAAATAGTAATTACTAATTATCTTGCCGCATAATTCAGAAAACATTACAGAAGACAGTAAAGTTTAATACGATGAAAACAATACAATGAAAAAATCGATGCAAAACAGGCACCATTTACATTTATGGGATAAAGAAGACTTTGAGCTCTGTTACTGTATGTTTACCATTTAGGGAATATACTGTAATAAACGTGAGACGATTGTGAAATTAACCTATGGGTATCAATTACAGTGGAATGATATGTTTGGAACCACTTTTCGAAAGCGAGAGGGACAGAGAAAATGTCTTTCACTACTGATTTCGGTTGCTCCCCCCCTTCCCCCCTCTGTCCAAATGAGGTTTTAAAAAAACCACAAGACTGTCTAAGCAGGCAAAATTCCAGAAGTGATGTGTTTGTAATAGACCTTGATGTGTAGAAGACTTCTGTACAGAATTAATTAGGACTTCAACCGTTACATTTTTATTATTGTCATTGGTCACTATTTATATACTTGAAATCGCATGTGAAAAATTGCAAGGTCGACCAGCGACATAAATATATGCACGAAATAATCAAAATGGTCATTGAGGTCAAGATTACATTTTCTGTACACAGGTCTTATAGGCAGTCACAGTTTGTGCATACCGTAACCTTCGTAAAACATCATGTTTCCTATTTGTGTATACCAGTACATCGCGACATGGGAAGTGTGTGGCAAAGAAGTTCCTTTGTTTGGCCTCGGTAGTGTTTCAGACATTACCATCATCAAGTGCAGTCTCTGCAATAAAGGTTGGCTGCAACAGTCATCCTGTCTCTTGATGATGGACTATGCTAGACTGTAACCTGTCCATCTCGTTATGTTACTCTCCGACTTGTATCTCTTCTCGATTTTACCCCTCGTTTTGGACAACAAGGAGGATATTTGTGGTAGGCCTAATTTATGTTTTTTCCAGTAGACTTCCGACTTGAAAGGATTTGAATGATTTTGCAGACCTACTTGTACAGGTAAGTTTTTTCCTGTTACGTTTGTACAGCTAATTTTGTTTAAACATTGTGTTGTACACAAGTCAAACACACTTTAATTTTGTCTGTTGCTATCGAAGTGTCTACCACTTGTAACTACCCGGTTGACTAGGCCTAGATGACAAGCGTGAGTTATCGGTAGATCGGAGTAAGCTTTTTGATCTGTTTTTTCCCAAACTATATTATTTCTACCTACATGTTACCGTAGTTCGGTTAATAAATAACACCAGATACTAGGATCAACATATAGGACTATTATGAAGACGTGCTTGACTAATAACTATCACAAAAAAAACTATTGAAATGTACTAAGGTCACTGTGACACCACATAATGAAACAGCTGACCCCTTGATATGGTTGAGTTGATCACTCAAACAAACTGAAAATGGCATCTTATATAATGATGAAGCACAATTCAAGACACATTAAAAGCAGATGCACTCAACTGCAGACTTCAAAGACACCACTAAATGCCATGCCATTGCTATATATTAAACATTATCTTGGTAGTATATCCTTTTCATGATGTAGCAATAAATCCATACATTTTTAGCTGTTAATTTCTAGGCAATATATACATTCAGTTAGTTGTCATTCTAAATAGTTTGGATGCCCAACTGTAAAATCATAGCAGGCAGTTTGAAATTCACTCACTACCTTACTGCCACAATGTCAGACTATATATTAACATTTAATTAATCTGCAATAAAATTATGAGTAGTCAGGGTTGATAAATAAATAAATCAAGTAATTAATATGGACTGGATATAAATATTCAAAAAAACAAAAACCATGATAATCAGCAAAGACACAGAAGAACAGGAGGTAAACATAAACATACAGGGAGAGAAACTACAACAAGTAAAACAGTATCAATATCTTGGACACATAGTCACAAATGATGGCAGATGTGAAACAGAAGTTAAAAGGAGAATAGGAATGGCTAAAAGTACCTTCAATGACATGAGGAAATTATTAATATCTAAACAAATTACAAACAAGTTAAAAATGAGAATTATAAAATGCTACATCTATTCCATATTAATGTATGGCTCAGAAACATGGACACTAAATAAACAATTAGAAGACAAAATTGATGCCTTTGAGATGTGGGTATATAGAAGAATAGGGAGAACATCATGGAAAGAGAAGAAAACATAAAGAGGTGCTAAAGACACTTAATATGAAGAAAGAACCACTAAGAGAAATAAAGATCAGGCAAATAAAATACTTTGGACACATTAAAAGACATGACACCCTATTGAAGACCTTACTTGAGGGTAAAGTCAAAGGGAAGCGAGCAAGAGGTAGGCAGAGATACAAGTGGGAGAGTAACATTACACGATGGACAGGTTAACAGTCTAGCAGAGTGCACCACCAAGACAAGAGACAGGAGATGTTGGAGATACGTTGCAGCCAACCTTCGTTGCGGAGACGGCACTTGATGATGATGAGTCAGGGTTGATATTCTGTGAGAATACTAGGTAGTGAATCTTCTTCTTCTGCATTCATTCTCAAAACTCATGCAGATTAGCAGGATGTAGTCCGGAGAACGGAATGCGCTGTGTCATGGTTTACAGCATTGCTGCGATATCTGCGCCTTTCGGTCTGACACATCCGACTTCAGCATGTCTTTGGGTCACTGACCCTATATGGGATGGGACAGCCAACTCATCCCATAACCTCCTTAGTCGCCTTTTACGACATGCGTGGAAGGTAAACAGTGTTGCTATTCTTTGCTCCCTTTTCGGGCGCCGGCAACACACAGACATGGTAGTGAATAATATGGTTATGTGATGTCAATATGTTCACAAGAACACATCCCCCATGCTTATGAGATTAGCTTAACCGTTGCAAAATACAAAAAAATAATATATATTTGTTTTACCATAAATCTGCTTGAAATATGTTCTGGTGTTGAGCCTGATTGAAATGGAGGCTGAAGAGGAGTTGGTTTAAAAAAGTCAGGAAGTGGCATCATAGGAACCATCGCTGGAACTGATCTTCCTTCATCTACTTTAGTGCTTGTCAGGGACTCTAACAAACCATTAAAGAACAAAATAATGAGACATAAAATTATCTATACTACTTTACAATAAGAATAAAGAAGAAGAGTTACAATATAAGCTCCAAGCATAATTATCTTGGTCTGCATTGAACACTAAATGAGTAATTTATTATAGCTGCTTAAATATTTTGAATATTTTATACCTAGGTTGTTTTTTTTGTCATAAACTAATTAAGAACTACTGATCAATGTTGGTTTCACACACTGATATTAAATTATAATTATATTCTTTGTTTTATTCTATGACCTATGGTTCCTATGTGCAGCAGTCTTTTTTTTTTTTTTAAAAGGGAAAAGATAAATCACATCCATGACCTCAGTTATCAGCAAAAAGTTCTAACAGGTGCCCCATAATTTCTCAAATATTGGGCCAGGTTTGAACCATTCAGCCACTAACAGTGGGGACTAAGTGGTTGGTACTGAGGGAGAGGGAATATTTCTACAAGCTCACTGATCTGTTTTTTTTGGCATTTGTTCTCAAACTCCGACTGGATCACTTTTATTATAACAGGATCATGGTGTTACAAGATTTCCAGCAGGGTGTCATCCAGAGACCGGAAATGTGTTGTGTCACCGTTTTATTTGTGCCAATGACCAAACTTCAGCATTACTGATCTATTTGAGCAGTTTTAATTCTGTTGAGAAGACTAGATTGAATAACTTTCTTCTGTTCCAATTGTTTTACAACTTGTCAGTCAGCAAGATGAAATAATTTGGAAAATAGAATGTATTGCTGTGATTTACAACTTGGCTGTGATATCTACATTTTTCTGCCAACACATCCAACTTCAGCATGACATCACACTGGTCAGTTTTGGTAGCTTCATTCTATTAAAAAAACTTGACTGAATCGCCTTCTGCGTTTTTCTCAAGCTCCTGTCAGTTTGCGAGATGTAGTTAGTGAAATAGAATTAGTGTCATGGTTTAGACCTAACTCATCTTATGATTGATTGATTTATAACCCCAGGAATTGCGAGTGATTAGCTCTTACTTCCTATGTGCAGTGGGATGGTTTTTCTGAGCTTTCTTTCATACCCAGGAGACTTCAACTTTTGGCTTAGTCCAATGCCTATTGAAGGAGCCTTCTACTCAGAGGGGGTCTATAATTGTATAGATTACATGCTACAAAACTTCCATAAGAGAGCCTCAATATGACGGCATGACATCTACTAAGGTTTTCTGTTGCATGGGTAGTTTGTCAAGTGGGCCATTGGTGAGAGCCACAGACGCAACCACATGCATACTCATCTTATGATATATGTGGCAGGTCAGTGTTGCTGTATTTTGCTCCATCTGCAACAAACAGGTATATTGAATAACAAATGTATAGAGCTTCAATCCTGAGTTCGTTCAAATGAAAATGGATACTGTAGCTTTCTGTATTGGGATGAGATTCTGAATCATTGCCAGAGCTACCATGTAAGTGCTCTGTTTTCAACATGTGTAGGAAATACTGAAAATTAAATCTCCAAAATAGTAAATTGGGTTGTGCCCATCTTTTAATTTCATATGATCAGTTATAAAACTTCATCTTACCTGAATCCTCTTGATCAATTAGCGGATTTAAACTTCTTTTAATGCTGCCAATATCTATACTGTTGTCATCATCTCCATCCAGAAATGCATCTATGTCATCAAGATCTGCACCATCCCCTACACTTGGCACATCTTCATCTATGTGTCTAGATACGGAATTGCCATTCACTGCATGTCCTGAAGATACCTTAGTGTTTTTTAGAATAAATTCAAATAAAATATGAATACAATTTTCTATGAAAATTAATGAGAATTAATGAAATTCTCTGATAATTAAAGACATACAAAATGGAAATTGAAAGATGCAGAAGACTGGTTTGGAGAGTTTGTCTTGACTTATATACCAACAGAAGTTATGAATAATGATGTTTATGAAGTATATGAATAAATTTTTCTTCATAATTAAATATGTCTGATAACTGAAAGATATAATGATAACTGATACATAAAACAGAGAAGAGCATGGGTGACATACATTCGAAAACAAAATCTGTTAAAGATTTTTTTTGTCTCAGATTTTTTAATAATGTCTTATATACTGTTATTTGTAATATTTTTTGCATATCCTATCGTCTGATAGTCATTATAAAGTTCATTATAAAGCTTATCAAACTTGTGTCCTGCATAAGTACTATTTTTATACAGTTTTACTGCAGTCTCATTATCGATTGTAGCATCTCTGAGGACATCTACTTTAGTTTTCTTAGCTGTCTATAGTATTTACATCATTTCAAAGTCACATCTCAGTAGCTCCCAATTCACTATTTAGCTTTCTTTGTTTACCTTCCAAACTTTACATCCATAAAAAATTAAGAATTTATTTGATGTAACACCCTAGTGTTTGAATTCCCATATGCATTGATAAGAAATATTCGCTCAAACAATTAAACACCAGTGTAAGAACATTTTTTTAAAGCAATGAATACAAACATATATGAGGTAATGCTATATCATACATTTAAAACATGAAGGTATCATACCTGTTGGCTTAAAGCTGAAACTTCCAGAAACCCAAGCAAGCCCTATAAGCATCCAAAATAAATAAATATTGATATAAATATTTTTTTAAAAGATAATGTCAAAAAGTAAAATAAGTGGGAGTGTTTCTATCATTAACTTCTGTTTCAAATGGAATTAAACAAGGATGTGTATTAGTACCTACCATAGCATCATGTTCTCTGCTATTCTGCTCTGTTGGATGTGGATGATACTTTCAGAGGTCTAGACTTTAGGAGTGGACATTAGATATTGCGTTGATGGAAAATTGTTAAAACTTTGGCATCTTCAAGTAAAATCCTTAAAATTACACATCAGTGATGTCCTATTTGCTGATGATTATGCCCGAAATTCCAACTCCAATCAACAAATCATCAAAAAAAGATTCTCCAAAGTCTGTACCAACTTTGAGCTTAGTATTAATACAGAGAAAACAAGTACATTACAACCAGCACCTGGCAAAATTTATCACGCGCTCTGCATAAAAATAAATGGCGTATCACTGGAAGTTGTGAAGAGATTCAGACACCTAGGTAGTAAGTATCCAATCACAAAATGCCACAACTGATGATAAGGTGTATACAAGGATCTCCAAGGCAAGCAGCACTTTCGGCAGATGACGTAAATGTGTTGCATAGAAATGGCATTAACCTACAGACTAAGCTGAAAGTTTACAGAGAAATGGTACTTCCAGTGCTATTATGAACTGTGTATAGACAACATGTCAGGAATCTCAATCACTTTCATACAGCTTGTCTCAGAAAAAGTTATGAACATCAAATAAGACAAGATTACATCAAATAAGACTAGATTCCTGATATCAGTTCTTGACAGAGTTGGTATCCCTAGCATATGCAGACAGATTTGTTGAGCAGGTCATGTGGTATGTATGCTAGATCATAGCCCACCAAAGATAATTCTCTATGGTGAATTGCAGAAGGACATATGTTCTCAAGGTGGCCAAAAAAAGCACCACAAAGACTCATTAAAGACTTTATAAAGTAGTTGTAACAAATGGTCATCATCACCTGATTGACAAACAACAAAACAAACTTCATTAACAAATTGGCACCATCACTCCAATAAAATATTTACATTGATCCTGATTTATGAATTACTAATATATTTCCAATTACTAGTTTCCAACATAAACTATGTAAAAGTACATGAATGTTTCTTTCATTGGACTATGGGTGATACTGCAAGAGTTTGTATGTGGCAATGTGTTAGTCAAACCCAAAGGATACTAAGAACTTAAACTACAGTATAGACCCAAGCAAAATATTGTTGTCGCCAACCACATACCTCTATAGAAAAGTAGAAAATAATACCACTGAACTTTCACATAATGCTATTTTCATGTAGAAAGGATTTATTCTTCTTTCCTCTGCTTGGAATGTGCTTATATCTGAAGTTTTGTTTCTTCTATAAACATGACTGTATTTTGTCACTCATACAGATATCAGTATAGCCGTTTTCAACTGTTGTTTCACTGAGGCTGCTTCACAATGTGTTTGCCTCAGTATTTTATATTCTGGTGATTCTTGAAGAATATGCTCTGTTGTCTGAGGTGTATGTCTACATGTACACAGCTGTGTTGCCAATCTTGAACTTTTTATACATGTGGTCATAGAGTATGTTGTGTCCTGCTCTGAGGTACAGAATGACAACTTGTTCTGGTCTGTTCATAATTTGGCAGTCACCTTGTGCTGGTGTTGGCTTTAAAATCGCTTTGATTGTGTTTCTTTTGATGGTATGTTATTAACACATCAAGTTGATCATCAGCAGCACCCTCCTTAGCCAGACGATCTGCTTTCTCATTTCCAGATATTCCACAATAAAATGGTATTCATTGCAAATTGTTACTTTGCACTGACTGCTTAATTTGAGCAGTAATATTTGCAGATCTAGTAGTTTTCTGGAATGGAGCACTTGTAGTGCTGATCTTGCATCTGTCAAGAATATTACAGGTTGTGGACCAAGATTGATTGCCTGGATTTCTGCATCATAATTATGACAGAATTTTCTAATTGGTACTTTGATTATATCCCTAGTATTGTATGGATATACGCTATGCATATTTCTGTGTGCCCATGTTTCACTGGATTCTCTGCTGGTCCATCTGTAACTGATCCATGTCTTGTGTGTAAAGAATAAAGATAACCTTTATTAATGTTCAATTATTATACTATTACTGGTCAATTGTGATAATAGTGGGCAACTGTGATGCTAATAGTGGTCAATTCAGATGCTAATAGTGGTAATTTAAGACACTAATAGTGGTCAATTCAGATGCTAATAGTGGTAATTTGTGATAATAGT
Source organism: Meghimatium bilineatum (assembly GCA_034231615.1). Lineage (NCBI taxonomy): Eukaryota > Metazoa > Mollusca > Gastropoda > Stylommatophora > Philomycidae > Meghimatium > Meghimatium bilineatum. The sequence continues at coordinate 48,451,214 of CM067322.1, read as the reverse complement.
GGTCAAATGTGATGCTAACAGTGGTCAACAATCATGCTAATAGAAGACAATTGTGATACTGAAAGTGCTAAATTATGATGCTGAAAGTGGTCAATTGTGATGTGCCCTTCACATTGTTGTAATCAATGTGCCCTCTGTAAGTCTCCTGGTTCTATGTAAGCTGTCCAGCCTCTTCCAGTGTCACATTCAAAAGATCTTGATATCCTGTGTCCATCATGGTAGTCTTGTTCTTTCTCCTGACATCTTTGCCTCTATGATTAATCTTTCTAACTGTGTCTTTTTATATGTTCAACATATGTTAACTCTTGTTTTTTTATAGTTTTAAGGAGTCAATCTTCTTTTATGTTCAGGTCTTTATGAATGTCTGTGTTGGATCATCTTTCTGTCCATGTTATTCTTAGGCCCTTGCTGTAGCATCTCATTGCATATGCTGATATTTTCTTTTCCATTGTGGATGTCATTGTCTAAGTACTAAGTTTTTCCATTAGAAAAATATAGCTTCTTAATAGTTGCAACTCTGTTCTTCTGTTTGCAAGGAACTAAATTAAAAAAATTTCTTTATTAAATGCAGTAGCTTACAACTAATACTACATTAATTATATTTCATTAAAAAAATTCTAGATTTACTATTTATTCATCTACCAAGTTCTGTGCATGAAACCTATTTATAAACAATATCTTGTTGTATAGGAATATCTAACACTCACCATGTTATCCGTAAATGCTAATTCACTCCATTTATCAGGATTCCATGCCAAAGATGTGATCGTTAAATGTTTAGGATGTGATTCTCTGATAAATGATAAAATACAACACAATTAAAATATTAATTGAAGCATAGGCCTATTCTGTATCATCATCATCAAGTGCCATATCCGCAACAAAGGTTGGCTGCCACAAACCTTCAACATCCTGTGTCTTGGTTTAAGTAATGCACTATGCTAGACTGTAACCTGCCCATCTTGTTATGTTATTCTCCCACTTGTATTTCTGTCTACCTCTTGCTCGCCTCCCTTTGACTTTACCCTCAAGTAAGGTCTTCAACAAGATGTTGTGTCTTTTAACCTTCACCAAGCCTATATCAATCCCGGCCACCGAGAAACAAAATGGCGGCGAGCGCTTTTGGCGGCCCGACCCACCCAGCGAGAATATCGTGAGATTTACACGTACCACAGTCCGTGCACATAGCTGGGGACATGCGCAATCGAAGCCGGTACATCCCCCACTTCCGAAATGATCGTTTTTGAGAATGGCTAGCTATTCGTAAAAGTTTAAGAGCAATTAATCTGACCACATCTGCACACCGGTACGATGCAATGATGGTGGATCGGTTTTATAGACCTTTATTTCATCGTATTTCGAATAAAATAACATTGAATCGTGGCTTGAATCATGAATTATTAGGTTATTTAGTTTCACAGCAGTGAATATACAGAATGCTGTGTTGGTTTGGGGACTTGTACGTTTGATATCGAATATTTTGAAGTGGCAGAAAAAATAACTCTAGGCCTAAGCTCAAAAAACGATTTTACTGCAAATCTACAAGTTTTATACAGTTCCCCCGGCTATATTTTGATAATTTCGCAGTGAAAGAACATAAATACAACAGATTTGCGTGATTTAGTTTACAGTGTTGCCAAGGAATTCGATATGTAAGGTAAGTTATTTATTACTTATTTTTTTCCTCTTTATTTGTTATAAAATATATGTTTTTTTGTGAAAAACATCTTTACCACTTTCTCATACGTCTGGTATCACACACACACACGTACATAAATTACACCAATATATGCATAATTCAATTCTTTATTTATATGTGCAAATATTATTTAAATATCTCTAACAACCAAAAAATTATCACATTTTCAAAACAGTCACCATCAATAACGCAAATTTTCAAAAAAGAATCCGGTGGCAGGGAGACGTTTTGTATTTTTTAATCTGGCTTGCTAAACAAGGTTAATGTGTCCTAAATATTTTATTTGCTTTATGTCCCTTTCCTTTAATAATTCTTTCTTCATATTAAGTGTTGTCTTATTCTTCCTCAGCGTTCATTCTCAAACTCCCACTAGATCTTTGTAGCAGGACCATGGTCCTCCTAGATTTCCAGCAGGATTTAGTCCAGAGAATGGAAATGTGTTGTGCCGCCATTTTATATTTGCCAGTGGCATCATCCATCTTCTGTGAAATTAAGCGTTGTTATAACCTCTTTGTGCTGTATCTTGTATAGGACATGGCTTTTCAACTATTATTGAATTGTTTATATACCACTAATATGATCACATTGACAGTGCAATGTAGACATCAACTTTCGAACTACCAGAAAGTTGTATTTGTGTCAAGGGCTCACTAATCTTTTTACCACTCAATCAACATTATTCTTGCTTATTCCACATAACTTTTGTACATGTCCATTTTCATATATTCTGTATCTGCTGCCAAAGGTCCCCAATTTTTATTTCATCTTCTAAATATTAAAGCACTTGGAACTCATTTAATACTGCAACAGCAAATTTATCTGCTGTTTCCTGATTATAAATATCTTTTACTAGGAATCGGTGTCTGTATTTCAGATTTGTTGAATATTTTTTAAATTATTATTTTACTTAGCAGCATGCATTTGAGGAGAGGGGGGGGGGCATGTAGCGCAGTGGTTAGTGCACGGGCTTCACATGAGTGGTCCTGGGTTCATTCCCCAGTTGAGGCAGAAATGTTTTTCAGATCACAACAGTTCCTGGGTCGACCTAGCAATAATTGGGTACAAAATTAATCTGAGAAGTAAAGACTGCGAGTGAGAGGAGATGGCTATCGCTCCCATATAGCAGTGTCACTGAAATGTGAGATCGCTAACATCTCACACCCCTACTATATTAATAAATGTTATGGATTAACATTTTAGCAGCATGCAATCCGGAAAGATGAAAATAGGAAGACTAAAGATATAATATGCACATGAAAGGAATGAAAGTACTAGTTAACAATAGTAGAAATAGAAAGAGATTAGTTGAAGACTTGTTTTCCACAGGGAGTTGAAAAATAGTGATACATAAGTAAAGTCACCCATGTCTTGTCATGTCTCAAAAATAGTGATAACCAATTAAAGTCACCCATGTATTGTCAAGTCTCAAAAAGGGAGCAAAGAATGGTGACGTAAAACATTTGTGTGTTGCAGGGATAGAAAGACGAGCAAAGAATGGCAACACTGTAACTTGTCATGCATGTCATAGGAAATAACAAAGGAGGTTTTGGGGGGGGTCGAGTTGGCTGTTCAATTCTATTGTAATTATTATCAAAGAGATTCAGGATAAAGTTGGATGTGCCAGGCCGAAAAAGCACAGCTATCGCAGGCAAGCTGTAACAAAACGCATTCTATTTTTTGGACTACAAGCTGCTTATTTGCAGAATGCTTAAAATGAAAACAAAAGCGGTAATGCAAGAGATAACTGACATCTTTGGCCATAGGGTTATCCTACAGAAAAGGACATGCTAAATACATTTATTATAACCTACAAAATAAATCTGAAAAAAGATCTCACTATAAGAAGAAATAAAGCAACCATACTTGGCGTAAATTAGAACTTAAAAATTTAATGAAAACTGGGAAGTATAATATGCAGACTTCAACACTTACTTTTCAACCAATCTGTTGATCTGCCACTCAAATATTCCTATGTCACCATTGATACATCCAACAACAACATGCTTCCCATCAGGACACATAATCATCACAGAAATGATCTTTAGAAACAGAATAAGAATTGCAAACTTTGTTTACCACCTTCCTGTCTTTAAATATTTTATTTAAAAAACTAAATAAAGTAGAAAAACAATCATCAAGTGCCATTTCTGCACCGAAGGTTGGCTGCAATTAACTTTGAACATCCAGTCTCGCCTTAGTGGTGCATTCTGATAGTTTGTATGCTGTCCATCTCATCATTTTTCCCTCCTAATTTGTATTTCTGTCTACTTCTTGCTCTGAATAATTTACTCTATACTAGAGCAGGGTTTTCATTGTGTACTTTCAAGTAAAAGTAATTTATTTTAAAATTGTGACTTCCCATCGAGACCAAGTCCTTGAAGTGGAGATGGGGCTTAGTCCAGCCAACAGAGGCTGGAAACTAAGATTGGTCTGGCCAACCCACTGTCGAGCAGGATCACAGTCCTACCCAAACAAGTACAGGTACTGAAATCAGAGATAGCCGCAGGCACACCAGTAACCATTGCATCATGCAACCCGAATAGTTGACATGTCTGCACAACAAAATTTTAAAAATAAAAATAAAATCTGATTAAACATGACCAGTATTAACATCTCCAAACAAACACTTTCTGGCAGTGGGAGACTTAACAGCCACTCCCAAAGTTGGGGATACAACAATTTAGACAGAAGGGGAGTAGAGATGGAAAGTTGGCAAAATGATAACCTAATCTTCCTGAATAATCCAAAGGATTCACCAACTTTCTACTCAAGATGGCATAGCACTTCCACCCCAGACTTGACATTCTGAATTCCAAGAACTGGCTGGAATAATGGAAAGAACAATAGGTGAACAACTTGGTGGCAGTGAACATCGCAAAGTCATCATCCAAGTGAACAAAACAATAATTACAAGACCAACTAAGCCAAGATGGAAATACAAAAAAGGAAACTGGCACATATATAAACACAGAGTAAACCTACTCACAAAATACATGCAAGTAACAGGCACAGACATCAACACAATTGTCATGGAGGTCAAGTGAACAAAACTGGTCACTGGTTCACATCCAAGTGAACAAAACAATAATTACAAGACCAACTAAACCAAGATGGAACTACAAAAAAGCAAACTGGCACATATATAAACACAGAGCAAACCTACTCACAAAACACATGCAAGTAAACGGCAGAGACATCAACACAATTGTCATGGAGTTTAATAAAGGAATACACCAGGCAGCTAAGGAAACAGTACCAATATGTCACCTCTGTACTGACAAGTATATTCCCTACATGCTTTCCCAAGTTGTATTACTACATTTGTCAGAGACTTTTTCTTTGTCCACCTCCAACCATTTACTGCCTTTGCCTACTTTTTCTAATTCACTCTCAGCAACAGATACTCTGCTTCTGCCTTCAATGATTTCCAAGTTTGATTCCTTGTTACTTCACCTCATCTAAATGTTGTTGTAAGGGATTGTGTTCATTGTTGGCTACATGAAGGTCGGCCCTTACCTGTGCCACAATACTGCGCCTTATTGCTGGGAAAATCTAACACAAATCCCATAGCCATTTGGGGGGGGGGGGGGGAGAAGAGAGAAAGAGTGGGTGGTGGTGTATCTTTAGTATATCCTATCACTGCTCTCATAGTCTCATTTTGAATTCTCTATCCACCTTTGTCTGTGATTGTTGGACCAGACTGAGACTACAATCAATGACAGATAATGCTTGTGTTTACTAACGCTTCTTTCCTATGCGCAATGGAAGAATATGCCATAAAGGCATATAACAAATGAGATCAGGACACAAAGCCAGAGGAAGACCACGAAAAAGATGGATAGAAAACATCACTGACATCTTGAACAAACACGGTCATAGCACAGCCGAGGTGTCATATCTGGCCTTGGAGCACAAGCTCGAATCACCCATACGCTTAACGGCAAGTGTGGTTGATAACAAACCACCTGGGGAAAGACAATTGGCCCCAAAAAAATGCCAAGGTTTCTCCAGACCTTTATTTCATACTAAATCAAATGCAATTTTTTCACAGAAGTCTCTTAGTCTGAGTCTATGTGCATATGTAAATAGTATGTTCCAATATTTTTATTCAGTCATCCAATCATGTGAGAGCTGCAACCATTTGGTGGTATCAATGCTGACCACTTTTGACCACACAATCCATAGGGTGCATGGTTTCAGTATAGCCAGAATTTGACCTGGAACTCCTAGATAATTATCAGCTGTTCTGTACTTGTCCTCAACCCTTCCACAAAGCAGGTAATTCAATCTTTACTTCCCTTTAGTCACCTCCGCTGTTTCCATATTTTGCCTTGACAAAATGTATCTTAACCCAACCAATATTGTAAACCAGTAGTAAGGGAATGTTAAATGTAAAATATAATGTTATTGTCTATTGTCTTTTCCCAGGTGAATGATTGTTGATTGCATTCACACTTGTCATTAAGCGTACGGGTGGGAGCTTAAGCTGTCATTCTAAGGCCAGATCTGTCACTGTGGTTGCATTTAGTCCATGTTTGTTCAAAGTTATCTTGATGTTTTCTATCCGCCGTTTTCGTGGTCTACCTTTGGCTTTATGCCCGGATATTCTTGTATTATATGCTCTTATTGGTATTTGGTTTGGCTTCATTCTCATAAGGTGACAGAATCATTTTACTTGCTGTCTCTCAATATGTTCGAAACATGATATTATACCAACTCTTTTCCTAATTTCTTCATTTCTTTTTATCTAGTTAGGTAACCATGCAGCTTTTCTCAGACATTTCATTTCACATGTAACGATTTTTCTTTGCTGCGAAGCTGTTAAAGACCATGTCAACATGTGGTTGGTTACTGAGAAGAAGCACAGTGCTGGTATAAAAATTGTAGATATTGTTCGTTTTTTAATTTCCATCTTGGTCTTTGGGTGAAGAAGTAATAGTGATAGTTGGTAAGTCACTGTGTTTGCTTTCTGGCACCTTGTTTCTATTTTCTCTGTCTAGTCTTCCATCTTCGGAAAAAATGCTGCCTAGATATTCAAATTCTTTGGCTTGTTTCACTTTGGTGTTATCTATTATTATATTCATTGGTGTTAAAGACTTGCTAATTTTCATAACTTAGCAAGTCTTATAATGTTAAATATGATTAAATGTTACATTGTGGTAGGATTGAGAACATGCACTGCTGTTCAAATAAATGCTTATTACTCTGGAAAGTTATTGTAAAAATGATGAAAAATTAAGTTAAATGGTCATGTCATAAAAGCAAATGAATTATTAAAATCATCATATAAGAGAGGAAATGATAATACAACACTCAAATGAAGACTGAGAAGCACACATGTACAAACACACAAAAGTGAACTTTACAAATACATGACTCGGGTTGCAGTATTGAAAGCATTCAAGTCTTCAAATTTGTATTTTCAAACATGAGGCTCACCTCTTTAATACTTGGACTGTTAACTTTCTTAACCACTTCCCACGAAGATCTCAGATAAACAAAAATTTCATTGTTTATGGGGATCAGAAGAAACTGAAATGATAATACATGTTAAAAATTATAATTCAAACTGCTATCATTGATATTATCTATGCGTTCAAGCCTCAAGGCATCATTTTCATTTGTGATATTTGAATTCTAATAAATATGTATTTATGACCAAATCCTGCTAATGATAATCTCAGTCACTGTATTATTCTGTAGAATCTCTATAACACTGAGAACACACTTTCTGATACTTCAGTTTCTTCCGAACAATCATTTGAACTATTCCTAACAACACAGAATTCATAAACTAGCAAACACTAACTCCAGCAAAGGTCATAAACTGATCTTCTGAGTCCATTGCCACACTCCTGATGATTGGCAGGATGTAGTACTGAGATTGGAATGTAATGTTATGGTTGGGTTGATACATCAAACTTCAGCTAACTTTAGGATCACTTTGTCTATTCGAATGGAACAGCCACTCCATATCTATTAAGGTATGTTCAAATGAAACCCGCCCATCAGTGTGCAACAAGATGCCATCACTGATGTAGTAAGTACACATCGATGAACATTATAGTGTGATTATTCTCTTTGTATGCTTAACCTTCACCGAGCCTATATCAATCGCAGCCGCCGAGAAACAAAATGGCTGCGCGCGCTTTTGGCGGTCCGGCCCACCCAACGATAATATTGTGAGATTTACACGTACCACAGTCCGTGCACATAGCTGGGGACATGCGCAATCGAAGCCGGTACATCCACCACTTCCGACATGATCGTTTTTAAGAATGGCTAGCTATTCGTAAAAGTTTAAGAGCAATTAATCTGACCACATCTGTACACCGGTACGATGCCATGATGATGGATCGGTTTTACAGACCTTTATTTCATCGTATTTCGAATAAAATAACATTGAATCGTGGCTTGAATCATGGATTATTAGGTTATTTAGTTTCACAGCAGTGAATATACAGAATGTCGTGCTAGTTTGGGGACTTGTACGTTTGATATCGAATATTTTGAAGTGGCAGAAAAAATAACTCTAGGCCTAAGCTCAAAGAACGATTTTACTGCAAATCTACATGTTTTATACAGTTCCCCCGGCTATATTTTGATAATTTCGCAGTGAAAGAACATAAATACAACAGATTTGCGTGATTTAGTTTACAGTGTTGCCAAGGAATTCGATATGTAAGGTAAGTTATTTTTTCTTCTTATTTTTTCCCTCTTTATTTGTTATAAAATATGTTTTTTGTGAAAAACGTCTTTACCACTTTCTCATACGTCTGGTATCACACACACACACGTACATAAATTACACCAATATATGCACAATTCAATTCTTTATTTATATGTGCAAATATTATTTAAATATCTCTAACAACCAAAAAATTATCACATTTTCAAAACAGTCACCATCAATAACGCAAATTTTCAAAAAAGAATCCGGTGGCAGGGAGACGTTTTGTATTTTTTAATCTGGCTTGCTAAAGGTTAATGTTCTGGGTAGGCAGTAGATAACAATGTCAGTGTGATTACATATCCATCCAAATTTACCAATGAATATTGAGTCAGTTTCTAACAGCCAAAAGATGTTGACCAACCAATACTGATAAAGGATGCAGGCGGTTTATAGTGAAAAATATGTTTCGAAGACAACAGTAAAGGATTAGGCAAGAATATTTCGGGAAGAGCAAAAAGTAAAAACAAATGATCTTCCACTGCTGAGTCAGGCACATGCTGTTGTGACAGAAGAAGTCATCATCAATATGAATGCAGCAATATGTGTTGACCTTTTCTGGAGTTAGTGTTCGCTAGTTTATGAATTCTGTGTTGTTAGGAATAGTTCAAATGATTGTTCAGAAGAAACTGAAGTATCAGAAGGTGTGTTCTCAGTGAGTACTACAGTTATTTACTGAAAATCATAAGGAAGAACGAATAGGGTTTTGTTTGACTGTCTGCAGTGTTACTTTGGTGACAGTGAAGCATTTCTGTCGCGAACAATGGCAGGCACCGAATCATGGGGTGACACCACTTTGAGCCATGCAGCAAAGCAGACAGCATGCAATCGAAACACCATGTATACCAAAGAGCAAAAATTCCAATAAATTTCTGCAGAAAGCGATAACACCTATGATAATGTATTAGTCACATATACTAATATAACTAATAAATATCAAAAATACTAAATGTAAAGTAATACCAATGACAAAAAAAGGAATGTTCTACATTATGGTCCAATACAAAAGTTGTGCAAGAAGCTTTAGCACTGAAATTAGGAAGTTCTGTCAAATCCAGCCTACAGTTCCAACCTATCGCCATGTGGTTTCATTTCTTTGGACCCTTAAAGAAAGCTATACTGACAAAATTTGCACTCCGATGAAGATGTCATGATAGCAGTGACCAAAATGGTTCAATGAACAAACGAAGTCCTTCTTGAACGGAATTCACTATCTACCCAAACAGTGGTAGTAAGTAAAGTAACCCATAGCATTTATTAATGCCGTAGGGGTGTGAGATGTTAGCGATCTCACATTTCAGAGACTCTGCAAATGAGGGCGGTAGCCATCTCCTCTCCCTCGCAGTCTTTACTTCTCAGATTAATCCGGTACCCAATTTAAGGCTGGGTCGACCTGGGAGCCGTTGTGATCTGAGAAACATTTCCGCCTCAACTGGGGAATGAACCCAGGATCACTCATATGCGAAGCCAGTGCACTAACCACTGCGCTACGCTGCCCCCTACAGTGCTATGCATGTTTGAATGTCAATGGTGACTTTTGAAGGCTCCAGGTGTTTATAATAATATGAATGGAATGTAATTATTTCTTTACCATAATTCTAACAACTGCTGATGTACATTTTATAATCTTGTAATAAATCCTCTTGGACAGGTTTCATTTGAACACGCCTCATAGTAATCTTTTACAACATGCACAACAGGTCACATGGCTTTTATTCTGTGCTCCATTTTCAGGCCATAGCAACACTGAGCTTACCGATTGAGCTTAGTGATCTAATTCATCATCTTGTATTTCATCTAGTATAACCATTTTAACACTTTAGCTGTTATATTCTTCTCAGTAACCAATCCCAGCTGTCCTAAATGTTTTTCTCAATGACTTTTTCCCTGTGCTGAATCCTTCTCTAGTCCTACAAATATAAGAGATTTTTCAGTGTGCTGATTTTTTTACACTGCATAGATGGGTTGGTTGACATATACTGGCACTTAGTGATGTCAGAATAAAATCATTTTTAGCAATCAGCATCATCATCAGGTGCCATGCCAGCTGGCATAGGCGATCATGTCTCTCCACAGCTCTCTATCTCCAGCATTATGTATCAAAATTGTTGTTGTTTATCTGCCGTGCAAGGTTGTAAAACTTTATATTTTCTCACATTGTCGCCCTGTCTCCGTTGTCTTCAATCTTGCCTGTTGTGACTGTTCTCCAAACCTCCCTGTCTCCCTGTAATTTTCTTATATTATTAAGCTACGTTTGTTTTTTACTCTTTCCACGCCTCCACATTAGTTTTTCTGGAAGTCCATGTTATTCGCAGCATTCTTCTGTAGAACCAATTCTCTATAATAATTTTAGCAATAAGGGGAAAACAAAAAATGAGTTAAATTGTCCATAGCAGTTAGACGGCGGAACAATATTACTCAATAATAGCAGCGTAACATTAATTTGACTGTGATTCTTTGTATGCTGAATTCTCAAAGGGAGTAGGAAAATTAAGCAGACCCTTAGTTGTGATACAAAATGTATGCAAAACATGAATCAATGCCTTTGTCATAGCTACTGACAAATTGGAAAAACCGGTGGAAGATAGAGAACATAGAGTAGAGAAAATTCTCATGTGGTGATGCTAGGACAGCTCAATGAGCAGACCAAACACATAAAGACTCAAGGAGCAGCGATCCAGCAAATATAATGTTCACGTGCTTCTGCACCACATCAAATCGATAATAGATCAACAGATTTAGCCACGAGAAGACATGCTCAACTAATGCCCTCAAAATAAAAACAATGACAAGCTTGACTGATGCTTCTCATCGATGGTCAAGATGAATGTGTCACCAGTACTTAACCAGAAGTACTCTTGGTTATATAATATTTAAAACAGTTAGTTATGAGCTTACCTCTCCATTCTTTGACCAGCACATACGGCACAGTGATTTAGCTTGACTGTTTTAAGTAGAAGAACATAATAATAATATTTCATTTTTGTGAATACTGAGTAAGAAGCAGAATCAATCAATCAAGTGCCATGCCGACTGGCGTAGGCGATCATGTTTCTCCATGACTCTGTCTCTTGTGTTGTCAATAAGCTCGGTTGGTGAGCTTCTACCGTGCCATGATACAAGCCCATCTAGTAACTTTTCTCTTTGTCGACCTCTATCTCTTCTCCCCTTGATCTTTCCAGTGGTTATTAAGTGTTCAAGCTGTGTTCTTCTCAGCACATGCCCTAGAAACCTTGACTGTCTGCCTCTAATGTTTGATAAGATTGATCTTATTATGCCAGCATCAATGAGAACCTCTGCATTAGTTTTCTTGGCTGTCCATGGTATTTTCATCATTCTTCTCAGAAACCACATTTCTGTAGCCTCCAATTCACTTTGAATTTTCTTGTTTATAGTCCATGCTTCACATCCATAAAAAAGAATCGGTTTGAAATAACATCTCAGCACCCGAATTCGGGCCTGCATTGATAGACTTCCATTGCAAAAAATGGTTCTAATTTTTGGAATGCTGATTTGGCTTGTGCTGTTCGCTCTTTATCTCACTTGAGCATCTACCTTCTGATGTTAACAGGGTGCCAAGATATTTCACTTTTTCAACTTGTGCTAATTTTGTGTTATTAATTATTATGTTGCATCTTGGTGGTGTATGTCTCTTTGATACAACCATTATTTCTGTTTTCTTCTTGTTTAAACTGAGGCCTTTGTTTTCACTTTCCTTCACTACTTTATCTAATAGGGCTTGCAGTTATTGTAGAAGCAGAATATGGCAGGTAAAAACAACATTCAGAAAAAATGAAAAATATATTTTGAATTAAGACCTTGTCATTAGAGGTAAGGGAGAGCTTTGTAATGCTGTATAATTACTATAAAGATAAGATATAACCAGCTTCATTGCATCCTGTAGTACAACTGTTAGTGTTGTATTTTTAAAAAAAAGTAAAGTAACCCATAGCATTTATTAATGCTGTAGGGGTGTGAGATGTTAGCGATCTCACATTTCAGAGGCTCTACAAATGAGGGCGTAGCCATCTCCTCTCCCTAGCAGTCTTTACTTCCCGGATTAATCCGGTACCCATTTAAGGCTGGGTCGACCCGGGAGCCTTTGCGATCTTAAAAACATTTCCGCCTCAACTGGGGAATGAACCCAGGACCATTCATATGCGAAGCCAGTGATAATTACTATACTAACATATGGATTAGATTCTTGGACAATAAACAAACAAGAAATTGGGAAATAAATAGCAGTAGAGATGTGGTTCTACAGAAGAATGCTGAGAATACCATGGAATGCCAGAAAAACTGATGTGGGGGTGTTGAAAGAGTCAAATGCGAGACAGAGCTTAGTCAATAATATAAGAAAAAGACAATCTTCTTTTTTTTTGCCACTTCATGAGACAGACAGGTTTGGAGAACATAGTCATAACAGGCAAGACTGAGGGCAACAGAGACAGGGGGAGACAATGTGAGAAAACAGACAGTTTAGCAACCTGGTACGGCAGGGAAACAACGATTCTGATACATAATACTACAGACAGAACTGTGGGAGTCATGATAGCCTACGCCAGCCGGCATCTGATGATGATGATGAATACTGAATAACTGCAGATTTGAAATAGTAAGTATGCACAGAATGTCATTTCAAGTTTCAGTCTCATCAACTTCATAATAACTACATTCCAATATACCAATTGGATTACTCTTTTCAAAATCAGCATCTAGAATGAAGTTGAGATCTTCAGTCATTAAATTGATTCAAATTAAATTCTTTTTCTTTCTTTTATTCACTGCTTGATGTTTACACAGTCAGACATGTCTTCTGAAAAAAACTCTGGAGTTCTTTCGTTACAAGCATATTTGGTTGCAGGATTGAGAAAATAATTCATTTTATCATAATGGGGACAGATCTACAGGATATTTTCAGATATCTGTTGCACAAGTGCACAATGGTGTAGCAGACATTACATGTGTTTATTCAGTATGTTGTGTCCAATCTTCAAATGAAGTGTATAGTGACTTGTGCTTGTCAGTCTAGATATTTGCAGATATCTTTTGTTGAGTTCTTTTAACATCTGAAGGTTTTTATAGATTTCTGAATTTCTGATACTCAGACTTCCTTTCTTCTTCATGCATTCTCCTCCCTTTTGGCAATCCCATCAGCCTAGATTGATTTAAATCATAAATATTTATCAAGAGCAAAAAACTATACATTTTACCAGCTTCTTAAAAGACAGGCTTGAAATTTTAAATCATGCATACCGTCAAAGACGGATGTGTCGGGCCATTGGTGCAAATAAAATTGTGACAATGCGTTTTCATTCTCTGGACCATATCTAGCAGGACCGAGATGTCCTGCTACAAGAGAGATCCAGCAGGAGCTTTTTTTTATACTTGTTTCGGTGCAAACGATATTATATTTTCAGTTTCCACAGGGTCAATCCATGGCCGTGACCTTCACATAGTTCAGAGTTTATGCTTTCTCTGGGTATTTAGTTCATGGCAATATGTCCGACTGAATTTTAACAAAATTTTCCAAATTTGCAGAGTTTTGACACAATTTATTGTCGGTAATGGAGGATATTGTTTGTATGTGCACTGATGATACAGTCATATTTACGATGGAAATATGCACGATGTAGGTAATCCGCATATCAAATATAATGTGGAAAGTGACACTGAAGTTACTTTGTTAGATGGTAGTTTGGTTGCTGATCCATCGGTCTATAGGCTCATGCCCTTTGACCCAATGCCAATAAAATGGCATTATATTGCTGGGAAGTCTGTGGATTTTCAGCCCGCCCCAGGCCAGAGAATAACTATGACACCACCAGGAAGGTAGGTTTCAACCAATGCACTGCTCCGAGCCACTACAGCCAAGATAGGGTTCACTGTGCTCATTCCCCGCTACCAATTGACTACTGGTTATGCCGAACTTTTCTATTGCTCCAGGCATGCAACCAAATGTTCAAGTCAAAAGGATTGTCACATTCTGAGTCACTGTACCTCAATGATGGACCTCAGCCGTAGAAAAAAACAGTGCTGTCAGTTTCCTCCTTCCCAGTGCTACACAGTACATCTCTGGCTCCCTCCCAACCACAAAGAGTGCATACATATATTCAAATAACAAAACATGAAACACATTACAGCAACAAAATAAAAGCATGAGAAGCATAATTGTATAGATGATGTGCCATGAAGCTTATACCTACATATTTTATGGTTAATTAATCTAAATATATCAATAATTAACCAATAATGTTTAATTTTAATGGTTATGGATAGTTATGTTTCACATTATGTTTTAGAGTTAGGATGAAGGTTCTTTTCCATTCCTATATCATAGATTTATTGATGATGGTATAGGTATTACTGACATGCCCAAGACAATTGTATCGCTTCATCAATTTTATCAACAATTTTAACCCCGCTATTCAATTCCCATCTCACATCTCTACTACTTCTGTCAACTTTCTTGACATTATTGTCACTATCCATCCCCCCTTACCTCAGCACATCTGTTTACTACAAACCTACTGATGCCCATGGTTTTCTACTCTACACTTCTTCTCATCCTCCTGCTTGTTGCAACTCTCTGCCATTCTCCCAGCTTCTTCGCCTTCGTCGCTTATGTAGTGATGATGACGACTTTCTTGATAAATCCTCTGAGATGATTTATTTCTTTTATAGACGTTCATTCTCTGATAGTGTCCTTTCGGCATGGCTTCGTGTCAGTAAGTTATCTTGACTTGATAATTTGACTGATACTTAAGGTCTGTATTGTATTGCTATCCATGTTGTATTAGATAATAATTTGTTATATCTGTTATCATATCCCATCCAATTTTCAACAAAACCCGCTTCCATGACTACATGTTTCCACATACATCATTGCCACCTAGAACTTTGTATTGTTTACATGTTAAAGTGTATCTAGTGCCTCTGTGGTGGTAACATTGATTTTCACTGTTTGTTTTATTTATTCTTGAGAAAGACCTAATGGTTCAAAATGTTGAAAATGTCTTGTGTATTGTAATTTGTGTGTTTCCGTGTTTACACCTCATAACCCCTTAGTCTTAGTGATAGTATGTCTGTTGTTTTCAAGTGAAACATCAAAACTTGTGTTCTACGTAAGTATTACAAATTTCAGAGCATTTCTTTTATTTTACTTGTCTCTATATATCTCATAGACAGGAAGGTGAAGTAATCTTTAACTGTGAGCATGTAGCTTTTGGTCAAGTACTGCAAAGAGACCAATCAATGGTAACAATTATTTTGGGAGCTTCTGAATTCAGAAAGAATTGATAACTATAAATCGACAAACCTGGGTTCACTGCACTTTGATAAAATATTCAATGTTTTCTCTGTTGATCCATCAATGACATTCCAGATTTTTACACTTCCGTCACAGCTTGAAGAAGCCTTTAATAAATAAAAATAATGGTAGCAACACTAGAATTAATCATTATTTGTATTAGCTAGTTTTAAGTTCACAAATGCTTCTTAAATTGTCATTTTATGCTTATGAACTCATAATTTATTTTTAAGCTCTATATGCAAGAAAGGATGCAGGACATCAAAGACCACCTGAATATGACAGTAACAGAAGCAGGAAGACTAACTCAAGATAGACAGAAGTTTCAAAAAGCTGTGATGACTGATCCTGTTCAGGATATGATGATGATGTGCAAGAATGAAAAAGGAGGACAGGGACTGGTTACAATTTTTTTTTTTATAGTCCACTCCGTGACGGGTTAGTTATCATGTCTGTTCACAGCCTTCTGTTTCGTGTACTACAATTAATTCCGACATTAATGTTCTATGTTTCCATAATTAGCAGAAATTATTGAAACTGTTATGTCAACCTTTTTCACTATATTCTTCATCTACAGAACTACCTTTATTAACCACCCTTCATCCCTTGAATCAGCTTCAGGTGATGACCATTTCCAGACATACACTTATCATAAAATGATTGGACTATCTCTTCAAAACAATTTTAAACACTAGGCACCACTTGAAGTAGCAATCATTTAGCCATTCACATTTTTGTGGCAGGATTCGTCATTTTTCTAGTTTCACACATAACCACATTTATTTTAAAATACAGCACCAAAGAACAACTCTTGTAATGAAGCTCAAATCATACACATTTATTTCATCTCCAAATTACAATTCATAAGTGGAACCATATTTTCTACCCTTAAATATGAATCTACTGACACCTCGACATGTGCCATGACTAACTTTTCTTGCAATTACAAATATTAAATCTCCCAACTAGAAATTTAGAGAATGAACTCCACTGAATTAGTTCTAGACTTCTCTTATGTGCAAATGTGTCTGCACACACACACCCTAAGCATCTCAGCCACTATGATCATAACTACATGTGGTTAACTGTGTTCACTGTGACAGTTTAATAGACAGGTCTAATAGTGGCAGTTTTTTTTCTCCTCTCAGAAAAGTCACTACTCCGGTCCTGAGTTGTCATTTTTGTTCATAGGCCTATTTCAGTCAGGCTTGTGAAGTCAACAAACTTCTTAAATCTCTAACTCCAGAAAGCAAATTCATTTTCCAAACTGACCACTGATCGCTCACTGACTAGAAAGATTGATCAAGGACTGACTATGTTGCCTTGATATGCAATTATTTATATCTTTCATCTCAGACGACATCTATGAGTGTCCTAAACTCAAATCAGGTTTGACCATTGGTATCTGGAAAGTTTCAACTTGAAAGTTATCTGATCCGTGAGGTCATGAAAGAGGTCACGGTCAAAATAACATTTTTGGCAATAACTTGAGACAGGTTCATGAGAATCCTGTGAAACTTAATGAACACAAAACTCTCTGACCATATTATTGAATGCCTATAAAAGATTCATGATCCCGAAAAAATTCAGTTGAAAATTCAATGCGCAAGTATGGCTTATCTCACTCAGAACAATGATACATCATCATTGAGCTTACAGATTGGACAATCAAAAAGTGTAGTGACAAAACAATTTAATGTGGTTAGAAACACCATTATTCGCCTTTGAAGGCAATTTCAACAAACTGGCTCGGTGGCAGACTGGCAGGACAGTGGAAAACCTAGTGTCACAACTCCTGCAGAAGATTGCTTCATACGTCTGCGTCACCTCAAGAATCGATTCTCATCTGCATCTTACATTCAATCAATGCCAGCAGCTCACTGAATTGCAGATCAATCGGTTAGAAATCAGCCATTTGCACAAATAAAACGGCAACACATTTACATTTCTGGACTGCGTCCTTCTACAAGAGAGATCTAATGGGAGTGTGAGATTGAACAATGAAGAAAAAGAAATTTTGGTACACGTTTGAAATTATGTTGCGTTTATTATTTTTTTTTTTTAACAGTACATTATAGGATGCCTGCACATGTCCCTAAAGGAGGCATGACAACTTTCTCAAGACCGAGAAGAATTGAATAGATCCATAAGAAAGACTACATTGCTGGAGAAAGAATGTCATGTGATGATTTCTTCTTCTTCTTCTTCTTTCGTTCACTTGAAACATGTCTATATCTGTAATTCTGTCTCCTTAATAAAACTCACTGTCTTTTGTAGTTCATACAGTGTCCCATAGAGCTTTGATTCCAGTGTTGTTTCCTCTGGCCAATATGTCTGCCTCAGCGTTTCATGCTCAGAACACTCTTGAAGTATATGTTTGGCACTCTGTGCTGCCTGTCCACATGTACACATGGCCGTTTTGCCAATCTTGAACTTTGTATACATGTGATTGCGGAGTCGGTTGTGTCCTGTTCTGAGACGTAGAATTATAACTTGTTCTGATCTGTTCATAATGTGATAGTCATCTTGTGTTGGTGTTTGTGGCTTTCTTATTGACTTGATCATCTGTATTTTCTGATGGTAGGTGATTGGTATATCTGGTTGGTCTTCGGCAGCACCTTCCTTAGCCAGTTGGTCTGCTTTTTCATTTCCTGGTATTCCACAGTGAGAGGGTATCCACTGCATGGTTACCCTATACTGGTACGAGAATTCGCTAAGTAGTTTTTTTTCAAGTCTGTTAGGTTTCCAGACTGGAGAGCTTGAAGCACTGACCTTGCATCTGTCAGGAATACCACAGGCTGTAGGCCAGAGTTGGAGTTCAGCAGTTTTTTTAGCTGCCACAATAATTGCCTGGATTTCTGCATCATAATTATTGCAGAATTTTCCTGTCGGTGTTCTGATTGTATCTCTAGGCTTGTGTGGATATTCTATATATACACCTGCACCTCCATTCCTCACGGCATTCTGTGCTGACCCATCTGTGTATACTCTGACCCATATATCTTGTGGATATTCCTCATCCAGGAAACTGAGGGTGACTGTCCTTCGCTGCACACTGTTCTGTTCGTCCACGCTTAGTATTCCTTTCACATGGGTCTGAATATATATTGGCATTCCATGTCTTTCACTCCACGGGGTTTGTTCTGGTACAGGCCTTAAGGGGCTGTCAACTTCAGGTAGGTCTGTAAGTTGTCTGCGGAGTCGTTTAGCTTGATGGATAAAGCTGCTTCTTTTCAGTCGTCCCATTGCTAGATTTTGGAATCTTTCCTTCATTGGATGACTTGGCATACACTGAAACTTTTCTGCCTGAATTAGTACTTTTGTGTCTCTGCGTTCGCCAAGTGTTTGCATTCTTCCCATTTTCTGCATCTCTGCTATGGGTGTTGATTTCATTGCTCCCAACATTATTCTAAGTGCCTGGTTTTGCACTTTATCTAGATCTTGCAATGTGGTGTTTGATGCAGGACACCACGCAGCTGAACCATATTCCAGGTGTGGTCTTATGCCTTGCTGGTAAACTTTACTGAGTATATTCCCACTGGCTCCCCATGTGGTTCCACTTAGTTTTCTCAGGATAGCTAACTTCCTCCTGGCTTTTGTTGTTGCTTTGTTTATGTGCTGCTTCCATGTCAGTTTATCATCAAAAGTAACTCCGAGGTATGTGGGTTGTTTGTCTTCTTTCAAGAGCTCTCCATCTATTTTGATATGACCGGCTTTTTGTTTTGGTGAGAGGGTAAAAAGTGTAGTGCTGCACTTATCTGTGTTAATGCTGACGCACCATCTATTAGCCCATAAGGTTAGGGGCATCGATAGCTCTTTGTATTTGTTTAGTGGCCACTGTCGCATGTTCTTCTGTGCACCAGATCACCAGGTCGTCAGCATACATTGCCACTTTGATCCCGTGTGGTAGTTCAGCAACTAGGTCATTGATGTAAACCAAGAAAAGTGTGGGCGACAGGACTCCTCCCTGGGGGACTCCATGACGCAGTAGAACTTTCTTGCTCTTGCGACCATCTAATTGTACCCTGGCTCTTCTATTATGCAGGTATGCTTTTACCCATTTATACATTCTTGAGCTAACCCTGCAATTTCGCAATTTCTTTAGGAGCCCTTCTTTCCAGACCTTATCAAATGCTTTCCTGAGGTCTATCCATGCTGCTAGTACCAGTTTCTTATCTTGGAAGGCATCCTCAATCTCTTGGGAGAGGTAGGTTGCCTGATCTTCAGTAGAGTAGCACTGTCTGAAACCTGCTTGCTGTGATACCAGAAGGTTTTCACTTTCTAGGTACCACTGCATCCTAAGATTGATAATGCGTTCCATTGTTTTGCATAGACAGCTTGTGAGGCTGATGGGCCTGTAGTTGGAGACTGTGTTGCCATCTTTTCCTGATTTGAGGAGTGGTATCATTATTGCTTCTCTCCACGCCTGTGGTACATTACCCGTGGACCAGCTTGTGTTAAAGATGTGCAGTAGCTTTGCTCTTGCTGCAATTCCCAGGTTTCTAATCATTTCATTGGACACTCCATCAGCTCCAGGGGACTTTTTCATTTTCAATTTGGATATTGCATGCTCCAGTTCTCTCATTGTGATTGGTGCCTCCATGACTTCAGGTATAGGTTCGCCTTGTCCAATGTTTTGCTGGTTCTCTCGAACCTCCTGTTGTTTGTCTGGGCTGACTTTGATGTTATTGTCTTCTGCAAAGGAATCTGCAAAGTAATCAGCTGCATGTTTACCTGTTAAAATGTTTTTATCTTTATAAAGTGTGATCCTGGTATTTCTCCCTGTACCTTCATCATTTAGTTGTTTTACAAGTTTCCATAATTTCCTAGTATCTCTTTCTAGGTTCAGCGACTCTGTTTTTTCTTTCCAGCTGTTCCGTCTGGCTTGTAACTTGGCTCTTTGAAATTTAGCCTTTGTTTGCTGATATTTGTTGTGATGTTCTTGGCTAGGTCTGTTCTCAGCCTGCTTTCTAGATGTTTCCATCTCATTTTGCAGCTTTTCCAGTTCATCATTCCAGTAGGGTTTGTAGTTTTTGCGTGCCCCCCTGGGTATGGTTTTACTAGCAGCATGTAGTATACATCTATTAAATTCACTCACTGCTCTATTGATGTCTTTGTCCAAGTTCATGTCCTTAGATAGAACACTGGTTAAATGCTGGTACATTTTCCAGTCTGCCCTCTTATAGTTCCACCTAGTGAGTGTGCTGCTGTCCTTGGTATATTCATTGTGAATTTCCAGAAATACTGGTCTGTGGTCACTACCCCCAAGCTGCTTTCCAACGATACGTGTGATGTTCCATTCCAGGCCTGGTGAGTAGAATGCCAGGTCTGGTGTAGAGGTGGTGTGCCATGCTCTCGAGTAGAAGGTTGGTGAGTCTGCTGGCTGGTTAATAAGAATGAGATTATTTTCATCCTGCCAGCTCTCAAGTTCCTCACCTCTCTTGTCGATATGATCGTAGCCCCAGCTCTGAGAGTGGCTGTTGAAGTCACCACACACCATAAGCCTTTCTTTGTCTGGAATTGTGTCTAGTGCCAATGGTTTATCATTTGGGCAGTAGTAGTTCAGGAGATGGAATTCTGCACTGTCTGTTTTTAGGTGGAGCATCTGGTATTCTGCCCCGTCCATGTATACTTCCAGCTGACATGCACTGATATTGTTTTTAACTAGTGTCAGAATTCCACCCTTTCGCCTGTCTTTTCGGTCAGATCGGTAGCACTGGTAGCCTCTGATTTTGAAGGCTATGTCGCTGCTGAGGTGTGTTTCTTGGATACAGCATATATTAACTTGTTCTTCACTGAGGACATTTTCAAGTTCCAATTTTTTGCTGTATCCATCTCTTTTACTGTTGAGACCCTCAGCATTCCAGTGCATTATTTTTATTGGTCGTTTGTTTGTTTGGCCAGTAGCTCTATTCCCTTGCCTCCTGGCTCCTCGGGGCAATTGAGAAGGACTTCCAGTAACTGAGGTTGGGCCCTTTCGAGGTATAGGGCCCGGCACCGTCCCTGCCTGAACGTCCGCCACAGGGCAGGCACCATAACGTTTATTAGATGCAGACATGTTTCCATTGTGATTTATGCGTGGCAACCTGATTATCTGTGCGCCTTTTGGCTGGTTGCCTCCGTCTTCAGCACTCTGCTTACTTGGGCCGGACTATGGTCCTGCTCGAGTGGGAGTGCCCGACCAGTCTTAGTTTCCAGCCTCTGATGGCTGAACTAAGCCCCATCACCACTTCAAGGTTCTGGCCTCGATGGGGGTCATGTGATGATGATAATAGTATAGTTTTAAAGTTTAAAAACACTTACAACAAATTCTTTTGTTGGATCAAGAGCAACACTCAAAACTGGTGCTTGGTGTTCTGAGTACAAGCAGATGCATTCCTTCTCCTCCATAGAAATCACTTTTATTTTAAAGTCACTGAAAAATTATGTTTCAATAATCATCATCACCACGTAATAGTATACAAAATATGATTAGAAATAAACAGATTCAGATTTTAAGTGTAGTTATCCCTCACTACTTCGCATTTAATTTATCGCGGCCTCAGTACATCGTGGATTTCTAAAACCATATTTACAGTATGTACACTTTAGTTACATCTACGTATGTTACACACACACACGTATCATATTTATATTATTTATATTATTAATATTTTATTTACATGTTTGAAACTTATTTAATGTTCTTATGATAACATATGCACTTATATGGTCTCATATACACTTATTGATATTATACATACCAAAAAAATGTACATGTGTTAAAAATGAGAGGATGACACTACTTCACGGTTTTTCACTTATCACGGCCGGTTCTGGTCCCTTTTAACCGCGATAAGTGAGGGATGACTGTTTATATAAAAGTAACTGAAAGTGAAAAATCAGATGTGACAGTGTGAGAATGTGATTGGTGTTGTACTCCGTTATTAGTTTCACTTTCTATGCTTCTGGGTTTGAATGCCTTAAAGGTGAGCAATATCAGTTTCCTCTGAGGTTTGTCCATTTCTAAAGAAGGCTGGACTATTGACAAGTTTATTAAGACATGATGATACAAATACATTTTCAAATTTATACAAAAACAATTTCCTCAGAATGTGGTATGAGTCCCAGTAAGAAGGACGTTGATTACAGTGTTCTATAAAAATATGAAATTTTTAGTCTTCTGTCGAATCTAATAGCTGGCCAAATCTACTTCTGACAACTTCATAAAAACGTTGACACTGTGTTTCAAACTTAACACATCAAAGGCTTATAAATATTAAATGTTACCTCTTTAACAACTTGTTATAACGTCTGAATGTTTCACTTTGCAAATATCATTCCCTATGGACAAATGTACAATTTCTTGATCTACTCTTCTCAACAAAGTTGCATAGTTTCTCAACCTTGTTGCTCCCAAATACCAAAAAAAATGAATCTCTCTGGCTTGTGAATTGAATCCCTATTTCTACAAAGATCAAGATCACTAACTTTCTTGCTCATGAGAATGTCTTAAAAGGGGATTTGTGCTCAAATCTTGCTGTTCAGAAAATGTTTTTTAACCCCAGGAATTATGAGCGATTAGCTCTTGCTTCCTTATGTACAAAGGGAGGTTCTCCGAGTTTTCTTTCATATCCAGGAAACTCAGCTTTTGGCTTGGTGCTATGCCTATTGAAGGAGCCTTCTACTCAGAGGGGGTACGTCATGAGATGAGCTGATAGTTTGCTTGGGTCACCTATTACTTGTCTTTCCTCCGATGGGACGCTATGCAGCCAGCGAGCTGTTCCTAGTTTAGGAAGACCATTCCTTTACCACCCTTTGTGTCCCTAGGTCTCAAACCTAATTTCTTCGGCATGAGTCGTGTTGGGTAATGGATAGAATCGAATTAGACTCCAGGTTGATACACCTTCTTAGAAGAGGTGGGATTTGGCCTATACATTTCTCACGCACTCACCTCTCCTGCTTGTGATGGTCCTCCAATGCATTGCCAGGTGCGGCCTGTGTATTTTGACTCTTCGCCCGTACGTATATTATCCAAAGAAGTAGATAGAGTACACCTATCTCTGATGAAGAGCTTCAATGTCCTCTTCAGGGAGGGGAGGGGGAGATGAAGCAATATTAAAGAAGTTATTATACAGGTGCAATTATACTAGTACTAGAATACGGAACAACAGCATGGACTTCAACAGCCAATTCCCATCTACAAGCTCTGGAAAAGGTACAAAACCAAGCAATTTGTCTTATCGCAGCTGCCATTAAGACCTCTCCCATGAATGAAATGGAAAAAAGTACAGGAATCAAACTTTTACCATACAGGCAAGACACTACAACCATGATCCTAGCATAAAAGTACACGAGCATACAAGATGATGATGCAATGAAGACCAGATTTTGTGGCCTAACTGGTGGAATACTTCTTTTTCAGCGTTCATTCTCAAGCTCCTGATGGATCTCCCTTGTAGCAGGACCATGGTCGCACCAGATTTCTGTGGGTTTTCCGGATACCACATGTGCCTACATCAGATGCCAACATTCCAATCTCTCATAGAATGATACTGACTATATTTATAGCAATACCTACAGCAATGAAAAAGCATGCAAGACTGTGGTTAGCTTTCAGTTTGGTTTCCAGTATAGGATCCAATTCTTTCGTATGGCTGGCTTACAGACACTGTTCAATAAAATTGATAAAAACACTGAACATATTAGTTACTACACCAAAGTCAGATGTGTCGCGGACCATTAGTGCAAATAAAACGATGACACAACACATTTGTTCCCTGGACTACACCCTATGTAAAATCTAGAAGGACCACTGGTCTGCTACAAGTGAGATTCAGTGGGAGTTTGAGAACAAACCAACAAAAAAATGTGTACACTGCTTATTCTTTACTGCCTTGAGGTACACAAGCTCAATATAGTAAGCACAATTTTCATCTAAATCTTTTGGAACATTATTATCAACTTTTTAAAATTCATTTTAGATGTTATTCATTGTGCCTTTACTATTATTTATTATCACTTTTACTTAGTATACTTTGCAAGTTCATTTATTATAGTAATATGATAAAATATACATATACATTTAGCATTTTTTTCTATCAAACCTAAATAACTAAAATGTCTTAAAATCATGAAAAGATAGTATCTTTCAATATGAGAAGACTTACTCCGATCCTGCTACTAATATGGAACCATCATCACTAATACAGAAATGACGACAGGGTGCAGTGAATCTTGTTACCATTCCATCACTAACTCCATCTGGAAATGTATGGATGCGGATTGCATTTTCATCCGTAGCAGCAAAGAAGCGTCCCCCCTGAAATAAAATACATGGCTGATACATTCATCTACACATACAGTTCAGTGATGAGAGAAACAAACAGGTGTGGATGGGGTTTTATTGCCTACTAAAATGGTTGGAAAATTGCAGAAAGATCCTATGTCTATCCCATAACATCGAGTATGAGAATGGAGATACAAGGCAGTGACAGCAGCTCTAAGATAACGATGCAACCAAAAAAACATATTGTGACAAATCTCTGAATTATCTACAAAAACTACACTAGAATACAATGGATACCAAATGACTGTGGCATTCATGAAAAAGAAAAAGCAGACTAATTGATAAAAATGGGAGTTACTCTCATCCATCAATGTATCCGCTAATTTAATCTATGATGCTTCAGTAAACAGAACTAGATGGAAACTATAGACCTGAGAGCAAGACATAATCAACAAATAGAACAGAAACAGGCAAGCCACAATATCTACACTGAGAACAGAACACTGTCAACTAAAACAACACAATGAATCTGCATCAGCCACTTCATGGTGTAACAGTACACATGTTAGAAGATTACTAAAGATCTGTTAATTGAAACATATCTTAGAAAGGACATTCCTATTGAACTATTGTTAAATTTTAGATGTCACTTATACATCAAATCATATTGAGAGTAACATGCAGATTATCGGCTTTCGAATCACACGCTAATTCAACCACATTGGGTTTGTGAGGCAACTATTCACTCTACCACTGGGATATTACCGTTTGTCTACGGCAGGATATTGCAAGAGCTGTTGTTTATTATTAGACATAATTTGTAGGATATTCTTAATTAACTTTAACAATAAATATTTAACATGGAAAATAATATAATGCAATATGAATTGCCTTTTCAAATAATGTGACACAAACTTTGTCCAGTGATGAATATCTCTGCACTGCAACAACAAAGAACAAACATTTTTTTTCCAGTTTAGACGATATCTATTAGGTATTAGCTTGTTGATTATCTTCCTCGCACACTGGACATGTCTGAGCTCCTGCAGCTCCCTTACATACTAGTCTAATCCCATTATAACAGCTTGGTTCGGACCGCCAAAATATTTATGTAATAATAGTATACCACCACAGGTAATTGTGCATCCGAGCGGCTCAGAAAGCAATGGCAGACTACTGAAAACATTTATATTACCTAGAAAATCACTACAGCAATAAAATGCTGGGTTGCCTATGTCCTGAATAAGATAGGATACCAATGACAGAAATTTGCAATATACAGTATAAACAATAAAGAATAAATATAAATAAGGATTTTGAAAAGTGTTGTTAAATAGGGAAATGTGTTATAAACGGATGTGCTATAAAGGGATTCCACTATATTTATTTTACTGCCACCTTCAGTTGCCAAAGTGGTGTATCTGCTAAATATGCAGCATGTCACAACCATCACAGTAAGCAGTTTGTTACACCGAGTGTGTATGCCGCCTCTGAGGCAGTAAAACCAATCCTCATCTTCCTTCTCAACATGAAGACTGAGGACAAGGCTTTCATTATGTTACACTTTGACTTAATAAATAGTACATGTGTCTTCATGTCAAAATCTAATAACAAAACAGCAAGAACTGTATTAAAGGCTTTTATAACGTCATCATTGTCTAAGTATCTATCTTGCCTCTACCAACCATGGTGATGTTCTACAGTATACTTTACTCATGTTTATTTTACTTTCAATGACTATGTGTACTTTATTATGTTCTCTGTCCAGAATCATAAACTTCATCTTCTTCAGCGTTCATTCTCAAACTCCCGCTGGATCTCCCTTGTAGCAGGACCATTGTCCTACTCGATTTCCAGCAGGACGTAGTCCAGAGAATGGAAATGCATTGTGTCACCGTTTTATTTGCGCCAATGGCCCGACACATCCGTCTTTGTGGCGAATCATAAACAATTCTATAGAAAATAGTAACATATAACTTACTTGAAATGCTAAAGCAAAAATGGTGCCACCAATATTAACAGTTGTAGTATCTGTATCATCCTGATCTTCCCAAATACAAACTTTGCCATCGCTTCCACCAGTAAGTATACAACTGAGGAGGTCAAAATGCACAAGCCAGTGAGCTTATTTTTGTTAAAATTGTGTAAGGAAAGGATAAATTTATATAACAGTGCTTTTCTTCATAATAGTGACAGTACTTTATGAGTCAGAAAGTCACTAAATCTAGTGAACATAATAAATGAAACTAAAGTGAAACAAACCTCTGAATTTAAATACCTGGAGAGTATATTCAAAGACCACAGAATATTAGACAGGAAGATTGAGACAAGATGTCAGAAAGCATAGTTACATACCAGCTATCATCATTACTGATCAACCCTACGATGAAGCTGGAAGTCAAGAGACAGATGCTAAACAGTATTTTTATGCCAACACTCTGCTATCAATGCCAGCCATGGGCGCTGACAGCAAGCCCAGCAGAGAAAAGGTCCCAATTGGACAGACACGTTGACAATTGTATTTGTTCTTTTTTTTATTATTTTCTATATTTTATTATTTTATATTATAGTTTTCTAGTAACCTATTTACTTTATTTGCATTTACCAGCAGAGAAAATTTACAACATGTGAGATGAAATGCCTGAGAAAAGCTGCTAGAGTGACCAAACTGGACAAAATGAGAACTGATGAAATCAAGAAGAATCGGTATAAGACCATGCACAAAATACATGGAGAAATACCAAATGGTTTGGACACCTTACGAGAGTGAACCATAACCAACTACCAATAAGAACATATAACATAAGAAGATCCAGGTACAAGGCCAGAGGAATACCTAGAACAAGATGGATAGATAATATCAAGACAACACTGAACAAATACAGATTCCACAAAGCCAAGACAACACAACTGCCCTTGGATAGACAACTAAAGCTACCAGTCACCATCTCTATGCTTAATGTCAAGTGTGGATATTCAGACCCTCATTCCACATGGGGATAGACAATAGTGACAATACATGGACTTTTCCTCTTTAGAGAGGTGTTTAAGAAGACAGTAGTGACAGAACATGGATTTCCCTGCTTAGAGTGATGTTAAAGTATGTAGAAACATTCCACAAGTAGAAGTGTGGTGGTAACAAGTGCCTCTGTGGTGGTAACATTGTTTTTACTGTTTTCATTGTTTTTCACTTTTTGTTTTATATATTCTTGAGAAATACCTAATGGTTTGAAATATTTAAAATGTCTTGTGTATTGTAATTTGTATGTTTTCAGTTTACACCTCATAATCTCATTTCTTCTTCTTCTTCTTCTTTCATTCACTTAAAACATGTCTATATCTGTAATTCTGTCTCCTTAATAAAACTCACTGTCTTTTGTAGTTCATACAGTGTCCCATAATTCCAGTGGGATTCCAGTGTTGTTTCCTCTGGCCAATATGTCTGCCTCAGCGTTTCATGCTCAGAACACTCTTGAAGTATATGTTTGACACTCTGTGTTGCCTGTCCATATGTATACATGGCCGTGTTGCCAATCTTAAACTTTGTATACATGTGACTGCGGAGTTGGTTGTGTCCTGTTCTGAAATGTAGAATTATAACTTGTTCTGATCTGTTCATAATGTGATAGTCATCTTGTGTTGGTGTTTGTGGCTTTCTTATTGACTTGATCATGTTTTTTCTGATGGTAGGTGATTGGTATATCTGGTTGGTCTTCGGCAGCACCTTCCTTAGCCAGTTGGTCTGCTTTTTCATTTCCTGGTATTCCACAGTGAGAGGGTATCCACTGCATGGTTACCCTATACTGGTAAGACAATTCGCTAAGTAGTTTTTTCAAGTCTGTTAGTTTTCCAGACTGGAGAGCTTGAAACACTGACCTTGCATCTGTCAGGAATACCACAGGCTGTAGGCCAGAGTTGGAGTTCAGCAGTTTTTTAGCTGCCACACTAATTGCCTGGATTTCTGCATCATAATTATTGCAGAATTTTCCTGTCAGTGTTCTGATTGTATCTCTAGGCTTGTGTAGATATTCTATATATATACACCTGCACCTCCATTCCTCACAGCATTCTGTGCTGACCCATCTGTGTATACTCTAAACCATATATACACCTGCACCTCTATTCCTCACAGCATTCTGTGCTGACCCATCTGTGTATACTCTAACCCATATATCTTGTGGATATTCCTCATCCAGGAAACTGAGGGTGACTGTCCTTCGCTGCACACTGTTCTGTTCGTCCTCGCTTAGCATTCCTTTCACATGGGTCTGAATGTATATTGACATTCCATGCCTTTCACTCCACAGGGTTTGTTCTGGTACAGACCTTAAGGGGCTGTCAACTTCTGGTAGGTCTGTAAGTTGTTTACGGAGTCGTTTAGCTTGATGGATAACACTGCTTCTTTTCAGTTGTCCCATTGCTAGATTTTGGAATCTTTCCTTCATTGGATAACTTGGCATACACTGAAACTTTTCTGCTTGAATTAGTACTTTTGTGTCTCTGCGTTCGCCAAGTGTTTGCATTCTTCCCATTTTCTGCTATGGGTGTTGATTTCATTGCTCCCAACATTATTCTAAGTGCCTGATTTTGCACTTTATCTAGATCTTGTAATGTGGTGTTTGATGCAGGACACCACGCAGCTGAACCATATTCCAGGTGTGGTCTTATGCCTTGCTGGTAAACTTTACTGAGTATATTTCCACTGGCTCCCCATGTGGTTCCACTTAGTTTTCTCAGGATAGCTAACTTCCTCCTGGCTTTTGTTGTTGCTTTGTTTATGTGCTGCATCCATGTCAGCTTATCATCAAAAGTAACTCTGAGGTATGTGGGTTGTTTGTCTTCTTTCAAGAGCTCTCCGTCTATCTTGATATGACCAGCTTTTTGTTTTGGTGAGAGGGTAAAGAGTGTAGTGCTGCACTTATCTGTGTTAATGCTGATGCACCATCTATTTGCCCATAAGGTTAGGGGCATCGATATCTCTTTGTATTTGTTTAGTGGCCACTGTTGCATGTTCTTCTGTGCTCCAGATCACCAGGTCGTCAGCATACATTGCCACTTTGATCCCGTGTGGTAGTTCAGCAACTAGGTCATTGATGTAAACCAAGAAAAGTGTGGGTGACAGGACTCCTCCCTGACGTAGAACTTTCTTGCTCTTGCGACTATCTAATTGTACCCTGGCTCTTCTAATATGCAGGTATGCTTTTACCCATTTGTACATTCTTGAGCTAACCCTGCAATTTCACAATTTCTTTAGGAGCCCTTCTTTCCAGACCTTATCAAATGCTTTCCTAAGGTCTATCCATGCTGCAAGTACCAGTTTCTTATTTTGGAAGGCATCCTCAATCTCTTGGGAGAGGTAGGTTGATTGATCTTCAGTAGAGTAGCACTGTCTGAAACCTGCTTGCTGTGATACCAGAAGGTTTTCACTTTCAAGGTACCACTGCATCCTAAGATTGATAATGTGTTCCATTGTTTTGCATAGACAGCTTTTGAAGCTGATGGGCCTGTAGTTGGAGACTGTGTTGCCATCTTTTCCTGATTTGAGGAGTGGTATCATTATTGCTTCTCTCCACACCTGTGGTACATTACCTGGGGACCAGCTTGTGTTAAAGATCTGCAGCAGCTTTGCTCTTGCTGAAATTCCCAGGTTTCTAATCATTTCATTGGACACTCCATCAGCTCCAGGGGACTTTTTCATTTTCAATTTGGCATAACCTCATAATTTTGAGGAAAGTCCTATAATGTAGGTCATATAATATAATGTAAATGAGGTTTTTTTTAGTGTACAGATATGTCTATTAGTGTTATTTGGTGTGTTGATTTCATCAGTTTTTAAGTAGCTGCGATTGGTTGTCAATTCTAGCAGGTATTTAGGTTTATGGACTCTATTAAAGGGTAGGGTCATTTTTGGACAGATTTATTACAGTTTTGGGATATCATTAGGCTGTATTAGTTGCAGACTAAGCTATTAGGGTTAGTGTCCCTAAGGGTGGTAATGGCAATGCGGCAGTCGAATTAGACATGGTTGATACACCTTCCTAGACGAGGTGCTGCTTTGCCAAACACGCAGGGGGTTTGAGATTTGACCTGTGCATTTCTCACGTACTCGCCTTGCCCATCTGTGGCTGCCTTCCAGTACATCACTAGATGCTGCCTGTGTTTTTACTCTCTGAAATTGCGTTTATCACCTAAAGAATTTGGTAGATTGCGTCTCTCCCGCACGAGGAGTTTCGCAGTTGGCAAACAGTGTAAGAAAGACTTCTCCCCTCTATGCCCTTGAGTACTGAGCCCAATTCTCTCTGAATGAGCTCTGTTGGGTAGCGACGACAGTCAAGTTAGACTCTGATGTGATGCTCTCGAAGATAAGGACTTGTTTCCTGTCTATGTTGCCCGAGAGTCTGAGTCTCAACACTGCTTCGGACAGAAGCTTTGAACAATGTGCTTCCAAACATTTGTTCAATGCTTTTCATGTGTGCAATGGGGAGCTGTATTCAAAGCTTTTTTTTTACATACTGAGGAGTGCAATTTCAAGTTGGCGTATCCAATACCTGAGTCATGACTCCTACTTTGAATAGCATCAACTGTGGTGGGACAAGTGGGCTTCTGTATTCTCAGCCATGAACAGCTTTTTCCGCCAGTCGGCCTTGTGCTGGACAATTGTAGCTTCATTGCCACTATATCATTTCACATACACTACGCTATCCTCTAGCACGAGTTGCCTTTTTTTAGATTCAATATGTACTTTTAGGATCACCATATCTTGATGAGATCTACCCATTTCAGGACACTGGCCGCCCCTCCAATGTTTCTGCATTTTTGGCTGACCGCAGCGAAATGAACAAATGTTTTATATCACTGTGTGTTGACAGTGCTGATGGATGTGTTGGCGTAGAGGTCTCGTAAATATTACCTGTCTTTTTGTAAGCAATTCTCATTCCATCTAAAGCTTCCACATCCCACGTACATGAGCCTAAAAGTGTTGGCCAGGAAGACCGCAAGAGCAGCCATATTTCTGTTTCCCGGGTTCACCACAATGAGGTACTTTTAGGCTCTTGGTTATCTGCTAACCTGGATCCACACAAGAGCAATGCAAGACCCTTTGCACCCTTTGGAATTAATTAATGAGCAGGTCAACAAGAACCACTGATGACAATCTTGAAAATTCGTAAACTCTGGTGGTATGGTCACGTGATGAGACATTCTTTGATGACAAGAGATTTTCTTCAAGATAGCCTATGGTGGAAGAAGATGAGGTGGCCAGAAGCAGTCATGGTTGGATAACATCAAGGACTGGACAGGGTGAAGTTTCCAAACTCATCAGTATGGTAGAGGATAGAAATGCATGGAAATATTTCTGCACCAAATGCAAATGTCTCAATGTGAATGCAACACCCCTATGACCTGACGAGTTATACATTTTATTATTATTATTGTATGGTAAGTTATGCCTACCAACAATAACATTAGGACTAGGCCTGCCAATAAATTCACATTCATTAGGCATAGTCATTTATATTTTAACCTTAACCACACCAGGCGCATACATTTACGTGAGATTATATTTTTGGCCAGCATACATGCAAGCATAATTGCGAGTCATGATGTATCCCTAGGAAATGAATGTTTAAGACCTACGAAAGTAAATTTCCTATGATCAGTACTGCGCGTAACCTCTGGTGGGAAAATGACATTTCTGCCAGTCGAAACTGCGGTCAAATAGGACGTAGGAAAAAAATAAAGACAAAATCAAGAAACATGCTGTTTAGAGTCTGGCATTGAGAATGGCTTGATGAAATCTAAGTCATCTATTTTGTTTATTACTGTGGAGTTTATTGTTATTTGTCTCTTGAAAAAGGTTCCATTTGGACTGATACATGGAGATTTGTCCTGTGTAGTTTTATTGTATGTTTTTTTATATATACTTTTTTATATATTTTTATTCATAGGCAAGGTAAGTGTTTTTAGTAACAAGTTTGGTCCGTGAGTTGTCAGGGCCCGAAAGGGGAGCAAAGAATAGCAACACTGTTTACCTTCCATGCATGTCGTACGAGGCGACTAAGGAGGTTATGGGATGGAGTTGGCTGTCCTATCCCATATAGGGTCAGTGACCCAAAGCCATGCTGAAGCCGGATGTGTCAGGCCAAAAGGCGCATCTATCGCAGCAATGCTGTAAACCATGACACAACGCATTCCGTTCTCCGAACTACATCCTGCTGATCTGCAGGAGTTTGAGAATGAACACAGAAGAAGAAGTAACCAGTTTAATTCATTTTGCTTTACTATTTGTTCGTTCGGTTACTGCGGCACCCTCCACTTTGTCGGACACCCTCCGACCATTTGGTTATTTATATGTATCCTGCAGAGAATGCTGAATAAGGTGAGTGTTTTGTTTTATTCACATTGTTACAGTTTATTAACCCTACGGATTATTGATGTTCCAGGGAAATCCATGACGTCAGCTAGTTAAAAATGTAAACAGTGTGCTATTTATAGCACAGTGGACTTATTCTTTACTTCTACCAAATAACTAATTAGACACATATTTGCAGAATGCAATTTGATGCAAACATTATTTTAACATCTCCAGTAATAATTAACGCTGTGTTTACAATTCGGGTGGTGCATTCCGCCGGAATTGTGTCATTTCTTGATTTCGGAAAACGTTTTCCATCGCCCAGTTCGCTACACCCGAAACCAAATGAAAAAATCAAGATCAGTAACTTTTTGACAGAATGTTGTGGCAACATTGAGAAGAAAATTGATTGATTTTAACAATGGCGGGGATATGATGTCAAGTGATTTTGAAATGACAATCCGAGCAATTTGTAGTCATCTGCATCACAGCAAAGCGACATGGCAGTGAATCGAGTTTATTATACTTTTTTATCATCATATATTCAGTGAAATATCATTTTTTTCAGCAGGAAAAGTGAAAAACGAGAGGTAAGTTCTTCATATTCATTATTTAAAATATGCCACGACACCTGTCGATCGATCAAAAATATGGTACACCTAGATCTAGATAGGTCTAAATCTGTCTTTATCACTTTCTCACACCTCTCATATCACACAAACACACATACAAACAAAACTTGCACTAAACACCAATATATGCAGAATTAATTCTTTATATGTGCAAATATTATTTAAATATCTGTAACAACAAAAAAGTTATTGGGCTGAAGTACATTATAGTTTTCCACTGTGACATTTGCTCTAGTTTCGATGTGTTTTCTGACCTTTGTTGTGTGATTTGGCAAGCTTATGGGTAAGTACTTAGAGTAAGGTTAGGATTAGAAATAATATTGTAAAATAATAGGAAATTGTAAAAAATGTGTAAATTGGAAAACAAACAGATTATGCATAAGTTCGTCTGTGTCTAGTCTAGATTTGAACTCAAGTGATTGTCGGATGTGATGTCACGGCAGCCATTATTTTGATTGGTGTTACACGGGAATCCATGACGTTGGATCGTTAAAATTGTCAACAGTGTGCTATTTATAGCACAGCGGAGAACTATTCGGTACTTTCACCAGTTATCGCAATTTAAAAACAGCCACCAACGATTGCGCAACATTTCCAAAAACCAATTCCGAGGCAGTCAGCGGCAGGAGAGAAATTGCGTAATTGTAAACACAGTACACAGCATGCGATGCCTAGCCTAAGGTTAAATAATAATAACAATTACAAATCAAAAGTTATTTCATTTTAAAAACACTAACTACACACACCACAAAAAATCAATCATCTAATTCTAAGGCCCTCAGTTGAGTTTTCGAGTTTTCTTTAGCAGACGTCGTTCGACATATATAATATAATATACTCTACCTTCCAGAAGTACCATAGCATACATATGTATGTCCTTCAGAGTGTGCTAATTTCATGGGTTTCATCTCTATCAAAGTTGCAGATTTATCGCCGTCTATGTGGAAATTATATTGTCTTGTTTTGTTGCAGCTTTCTATGTGATTTACAATTTCCTAAATTTTGGCGCGCCTTTTAGGACTAACTTCCGGGTCGGGCAATCACTCCATAATATTTTAGATAAAATACGTCAAAACAATAAATATATTTCTTTGCATTCGTGTTGTACCATTTTGCATTTAATATATCTTAGTGATCGCTATCATATGATATATTTCTGTATTGCATAGCATAAGTTATGTTTTTAAGTAATATTAACATTTGAGATTTTTAATAAAAATTCTCTCAAAATGACGTAATCTTACCACGCCTACGCCATTTGTTTTTATTTCCGGAACGTTAGTGCGGATTTAGCAATATGTACATGGAATTTGTTCTACGAATTCTAATTGATTAACCGCATTTTGCATTTATACTTAGTGCGTGATATAAGACACACGGATAATAGCTCAAGGTAGCATTAGCTTGGTCCATAAAGTTATGAATACGGAGAAAAAGTAAAATAGCGAAATATTTATATTTATTTTATAAAAGAATTTGGCCACTTATAAGCTGCCCTAAATGCTGGAGAAATTATGGTAAAATTATCTTCTGCATGCGATCCACAGAGGAGAATGAATATTTCAACTTAATTGTCATTTCCACCAAAATAGACACATTTGCATATAACTTATTTCCATCCCTTGCTTCCTTTGTAATTCCTTCATTACTTATGATAGATGGCATCAGGTATGTTATGTAAATACAAAATTATTATAATATTATAATTCTTCTTAATTTTATATATATTATTTATTATAATTATAGTATATATTATATAGTATAACTAGGTATTAGCACTAAATTTTCAAATTGGGTTTATAACATTATAAACACCACAGTTAGATAGCCCTTGAAATTTGCAATTCAAAGATACCTCAACCAAGTCTGTAGGTCGATTCTGTGAAAAGTTATGAATTTTTTTTGTCGAAATTTCAGGAAAAGATAATTACATGGGAACATATAATAAAATATGAACGGACTGATGATGAAAGTTGTGACCAAGAATTGAAGCAGAACTAGCATTTTATGAAATATTTCAGTTATTTATGATAATATATGCATAAAACTATACATTTTTGTGTTCGGGAAGGCAAGACACATCTGTTGAATATACTGTACCAATTGTCAGGCATAATTGGGGCTAATTAATATTCAAAATGGTGGCTAATTTGCATAATTTACTTGTAATTTAATTGTCTAATTATTAATTATTTCACTTATTTATGATAAAACACCATACAAATTATACTTTTTTGTGTTCGGGAAGGCAAGACGCATCTGTTGAATATACTGTACCAATTGTCAGGCATAATTGGGGCTAATTAATATTCAAAATGGTGGCTAATTTGCATAATTTACTTGTAATTTAATTGTCTAATTATTAATTATTTCACTTATTTATGATAAAACACCATACAAATTATACTTTTTTGTGTTCGGGAAGGCAAGACGCATCTGTTGAATATACTGTACCAATTGTCAGGCATAATTGGGGCTAATTAATAAGAAAATTCTGGAGGTAAGGTAGGACATAGCGAATGCCAACTGACTAGAGTACAGGAACTGTATGGCGAATAACTAAATAGGAGGTTTGGAACAGAGGATGAAAAATGCAGAGGTGGAGAATACAAGAGGAAAAAAGAAAAGAAGAAAAAAATATGTGGTGGATAGACGGAAGCCCCGAGACGGAGATACGCCAGCAAGAAAGTAAAGTGTGGGTGGGAGGGATGAGGGAACCCAGATGCCTAAAGCCTTATGCATTAGGTCTCCAGTCATAACATCACTGTCACTATCAGAATTAAATAGAATATCCAATAATGCATCTTAAAAATTATCTTTACGGTAATTCTAATTTATACCTAGACCTACTAATAATGTTTGAATAGAAGCTATCTGAGTTCGATTACAGTGACAGGGAGACACAAACACTTGTCATCATCATGGTAACATGGGCTGCAAGCATTCTGACGCGCTGACATGTTTTTTTTATCTGTACCCTTGAATAATTTAATACAATACTGTTTGAAGACATTTCAATAAACACTAGTACATAGTGTCACATTAAATTAACTAAAGGATGATAAGATGTAGAAATTCATTAAACTGTAACTTAAATTTTTAACATTATACACGAATATCGATAATTAACGGCGCGGCAACATTGAACAGCCGAAAACGAACTCTAAAGCTAGTAGCGTGGTCGGTCGATCACCATAGCATTTTTAAAATTTAATAATAATTAATAGGTACTTCTAGAAATGTTAAAATTTGGTACATAAAGATAGAAATGGTTGCTGAATATGTTAGACATGGTTTCACATATTAACTTTAATCAAAATTTAGAAATATACGTGTGCAAAGACAAAAAACACCTACCTCGTCTTGTTTAATTGCTTGGTGTTAATTGTAGATAAGGTATCTCCAACATACCTAATCTTAATACACTGCAGAAATGGATTATAAATAGTATACAGTTCACTTTTATATGATCTAAAGCTGCGTGGCGTCACTAAATGACAATTCCATTGGATAGTACACACGTGGTCCATGAAAATGTCGGCACATGGCATTTTTATCAAGGGACATTACTCTAAATATCTTTTTGCGGAAATATTTCGATTAGTGCTAATGCCTAGTATAACTTAGTATACTAAGTGTATAGTAGTCAGTCAGTACAGTTATAATATAATTATTATAATAATTATTATAATTATTGTTATTTTTTATTAAATCTACTTATAATTAATTCAGTTGTTATAATAGTTATATATATATATATTATAATAGACTTCCGAATTATTAGAATTAAGACTAGTATTATAGTCATTTTATATATTGAATTTTATTGAACTTATTATGTTCGTCCATCACAAGTGATGATGGCCCCATTTCAATTGTTATATCCACTTTTGAAAATTCAACTAGACTTACTGGTAAAAGTAAAGATTAGTTCTTCACTGTGCTATAAATAGCACACTGTTTACATTTTTAACTAGCTGATGTCATAGATTTCCCTGGAACATCAATAATCCATAGGGTTGATAAACTGTAACAATGTAAATAAAACGAAACACTCACCTTATGTTCTATATATGCGCCCAAATATAGAACCACGGCTCAACAACACACAAATGGGCTTTCGGAAAAATAAAAGTTGTACAGATGCAATCTTCGCCATCAAACAACTTTCAGAAAGAGTGATAGAACATAACCAAGACTTATATTTGGTTTTTGTAGAACCAAGAGAACGCTTTTGACAGAATGGATAAAGCACAACTATGGATAACACTACAGTCTTGGAGCTTCCCAACATCTGATAAACCTATGTCAGAGCATATACGCCAATAGTCAATGCTCAGTAAGAACAAGTGCAGGTACATCCAATAAATTTCAAATTCCCTCAGGTGTGAGACAGGGATGTGTACTATCCCCACTACTCATTCATAACATACATAGACCACATCTGTAAAGTAGCAGAGACAACAGAAGGAAACAATCTGAAGGATAGCTTAAACGAACTCATATTTGCAGAAGACCAAGCACTAAAAACATCATCAGAAGAGCAACTACAAAGAAAACTAGATATATTACATTAAATATGCCATACCTTTAACATGGAGATAAATATAGAAAAGACCGAAATAATGAAGATAGGAAGAACAGAAAGAAACACCAATATATATATTGAAAACAATAGACTAGTCTATTGTGTAAACAAGTGACAGAATTCACATACCTAGAAAGTTATATAACAACAGACGACACGAGCAGCATAGAAATACACAATAGATGTAGTAAAGCTTACCAACCCCTAATGCAAATTACACCAATCTTCAGAAACAAATACATTGATAAAAACACTTCAAAGCAATTATTATGCCAACGCTGTGCTACCAATGCCAAACATGTACAACGACAGCACAAGATAAATGTAAACTTGTGACAGCTGAAATAGCATGCTTATGAAGAATCCTAGGAATACCGCTAAGAGACAGAGTGAGAAATGAAGACATTAGCCAAAGAACCGGTACCACTCCAGTCTGGGAATATATTAAGAGACAACAGATAAAATGATTTGCATGCATCAGCAGAATACCACAGAAGCTATGCTACACAGATACAGCGAAGGCAGAGAGGCAACTACAAAAACGATGGACCGTTGAAATAAAATTCCACAATATACTCAGCACACAAGAGGGTCGTCTCCAGAAAACTCTTCTACCCCTGACACCGAAAGGCAACAAAGCGTTTCATCAAATAGATTGA
The DNA here is from genome assembly GCA_034231615.1 of Meghimatium bilineatum. Classification (NCBI taxonomy): domain Eukaryota; kingdom Metazoa; phylum Mollusca; class Gastropoda; order Stylommatophora; family Philomycidae; genus Meghimatium; species Meghimatium bilineatum. The sequence continues at coordinate 48,411,976 of CM067322.1, read as the reverse complement.
TAGATAAACTCTTCTTATGCATTCAGAATTCTCTGCGAGATTCACTTTTGTAATTCCAGAAATGAACTCCATTAATATTCCTGCTATTCTATATACTAATAATTTACCCTAATTCTAAATACTAAACACTTATTCTAATCCGTAACCACTAATTCTAATGCAATCGTTTTCAATAAATAATATATCATTCGTTCTCACACGCATTCTTCTCTGTATATATGAATTTATAACAAAAGTGTGGTCATATCTAGCGTGCCATAGCTGTTCTTTCCATCTGCTAATCTATACCACTGCGCATGTACCCTATATCTTCCCGCTATTGTGTATAATAATAATTTTTTTAATTCTAAATACTAGAAATTGATTCTAATCCTTAACACTAATTCTAATGCAATAGTTTTAAATAAATATTACTTAATTTTAAATACTACTTATATTCCAAACTCAATCATACAACAATAGCGCTCTGCATGGCAATCAAAATACAAAGGTTAGGAAATACCTCAAAACTAGAGCAACGGTCACAGTGAAGAACTATACTTGCGCCGACTTACTTATGTCCTTGATTATGAGTTTGTAGATAGCTGTACATATAAGTATAATAAGCGAAGCCATATTCAGGCCACAAATGTCCTTGCTTGGACAGTTCGGGCTATATATAGACTGTTTTTATTGTAGACTATACTCAAAAACTAAGGGTATAATATTATCTATTAGTTAATTATTATTTCCACTGAAACTCATCTATAAATTATAGTCTGCTATATTGTACTTAGATAAAACGTCAAACTAAAGTGCCATCAGTAGTATTAAGTAACTTATTCCTATATAATAACTTTCTAACTTTTCTGCCAAATTGTGATGACATCCATATGTTTAGGTCTACGTCTTATTAAATTAACCCTTTCAGTCCCATCGAATCAAGAAAAACTCAGGGCCAGGGAAATAACTCAGCAAAAATAAGCTATTGTGCAAGAAAATGAAATTCATTTTTCTTTTAGGTCTTTACTGCGCTATAAATAGAACACTTGAAATTTCTAACTAGCTGACGTCTCCCGATGCAGACAAGATTATTTAGAAAACTTAGCATAAGTAAGTTAAATATCACAACTGCAGCACATGCTAATACCTATTAGTTAGTCGTTGGATCATTGTCACTGCACTCCAGCCAAGTCCATAGGTGTTCAGATCTCTCCTTGAGTGTAGCTGCCATTACACATTGACTGACGGTCCCAGTACGTCGTTGATTGGCCATCATTCTTTCTTTCCCACTAAACGCTCCTTTCTAGCGATACCACATTTCAAACCAAATTCCTTTATTCTAGTCATGGAACAAGAGTCATTGTCACTTATACAGTCATTTGCTTGTGCATTTTCCTATAGGACGTTAAAAATGTCTGCTCAATCATGCTCATCGAGTCACTGAGTGTGCAGGCGTGCTCGCAGATAGTCTGCAAGCAGACCCATTGCAAAGCTTTGGTTACTGCCGAAATCTTCATTGTCACACTGCTTGTCGTCTGAGCGAATGCACCACTTTCCTCTGTGATGGTTTCCCCCCACCTTTGAGCCATGAAGGCCCAGGCACTTCTGATGTGTCTCTCAACCGACCCATATGTATATACAATCATATCACCTTCCCTGGAATTTTCACCGATTAGAGTGAGTACCTCCGACTCCACCAGTCAGACACCATTCCCTGCATTCTCTATTCTTCTTCTGCATTCGTTCTCAAACTCCTGCAGATTAGCAGGATGTAGTCCGAAGAACGGAATGTGTTGTGTCATGGTTTACAGCACTACTGCGCCTTTCCGACTGAAACACATCCGACTTCAGCATGGCTTTGGGTCACTGACCCTATATGAGATGGGACAGCCAACTCCATCCCATAACCTTCATAGTCACCTTTAACGGCATGCATGAAAGGTAAACATTGTTGCTATTCTTTGCTCCCCTTTCGGGCCCAGCAACACACGGGCGAGCATTCTCTATTGAGTGTTATTATTACTTTGAAGGCTGTCGGACAATCTAAGAGCGCACAACTCCACTCCACACCAGGTAGCACATCTTCCAATCTGCACACCCTCTGTTTAATATCTTTTGCGGCCCATCCACGACTTTCCTCTCTTACGTCGACTGCCTTTCACTTTGAGAATTTTAGGGTGTAGAGGATGTTCTTTATCAGTGGTGATTTGTAGGTAGTCCTGCAGATTTGTATTCTTTGCTCTGCAGTTGGACAATCCAATTAAGTATCATGCTAATATCTATGCTATGTCAGGATTTGGAACTTTGTTTCAAGCCTTCTCTAAAGAGAGATAACATTCCTTCACTTATGTGAATGTCATCATCAAAATGTAAGGGAAGTGTGCATTGATTGAGCTGATTGGAATGGGTGGGGTCAGTAATCAATATGCGGCTTCAGTGGGCTGGACTAATTAACAGAATATAAGGCAGTGACTTAACTAGCCAAGATTACCACATAAGTAGTTTAAGCTTTCATTTGTATTGTCATTGGGATTTCGAATTGTCGCTGAGAAATTCAACAATTCGATAGCTTCCCATCACTTCATTGTGAATTAAAAGCAAGTACAAGACAAGAATGGAGAAAAAAAGAATTGTCTCTGATGCCAAGGACAAAGAAAGCATCACATGGCTGTACAGCTTCATTCCTTGTGCTGAATGGATAATGGCAGAGTCGAGACAGAACAGATTAATTATAACCTGCACAAATATTTGGATCTGGGCACTCCAGATATTGAAAGATCCTGCATTCTAGTCACAAAAATCTGTGAACTTTGTTACTGCAATGGGCTGGTGCAGTTGCTTCATGAACATCATGTCTGTGTCTATGAGCATGCACTAATCTCGCACAAAAACTGTAGAAGGAGGTAGAAACAAAAACTGATATGTTTTAACGTTTTACTATTAACCTGCAGAAGAGGTTCAACTTGACCTATCACAAATAGGAAATATGGACAAGACTCCTGTCTGCTTTGATTTGCCCTCAAATTGCACAGTTCAATGAAAAGGTGTGATGAAGACAGATTTTGTAAAGACAATTGGGCAAGAGAAAAACTTGTTTCACTGTTTGTTTTAGGTTGCATGGAAGATGGATCACGTTTACAGCCCCCAACACCACCCCCCCCCCCCACCCCGATTATTTTTAAGTGCAAGACTGCTTGAGGTGGCGAAATTCCCAAGTGGCATGTTGGCACTCTGGAATGGCTGGTAAAGTGTGAAGACAAACAAAATCAGTTTGGGATATAAAAGTCAGTGCCAGTAGTGAGTGATTCTGCCTCACAGTACTAATCCTCAGTTTTCATTGAAGTGAGGGAACCACTGCCTCTCCATGTCATTCATTAATGCATTTGTCCTGTGTTAGTACAGCCCCTATATTTCCAGCTTGTTGGGTTATCCCAAGACACTTGTGTTTTATCTCTTTTTTTTCTCATACGCCTTACATGTGTAAAAACTTAATGTTTTATTTTAGTTTTGCCCATCTTTTCTCTTCAACCCAACTTTCTACTAATTTTTATTTTAGTTAAGTATTAGCAATAATTGCAATCTAATATAGTTTGGAAATTTCATTTAACTTAAAATATACATTTTTTCCATATATTCACAGCTTCATCAGATGTAGACAATACTGAATATCATAATTCAGACAGATCTATTGCTGGCACAATTATGACGTCTGAGACACCATCACAATTAAGCACTGCAGTTCCTAATATATACACTCCATTACTCGCTCCAGCAAGGTTGGCTAAGGATCATTCTACTGCATCAAATTCATCTACAAGAGATACCAACATAAGCTATAAGGATACATCTAAAATATTTCCTGTCATTTTGACCAAACAAGAAAATAAGCCCACATTAGATTTGAGACCCCAAAACTCTAAAGGACAGAAGTCATCAGTAAGACCATTTTTCTGCTGTGGCAGTGAGTTATCTCTGGTGAGTTTAGTTGATGGGCTTGATTTAAAGGACGCATCTTCAAGTGAAAAAAAAGTAAATGCCATTGAGTGCAATAGTCTGTCTGATGAGGAAGCATGTACCTCACACAATAGTTTGTCTAGAAAAAATACATCTGGTCACACCACATTTTACAGCAGTGAGAGCCGTCATGCATTTGTGAGAAGAAAAATTAAAGATAAACATGGTGGCAAGAAAAAACCCTGGAGCTTGCGTTTCAGAGGACGATGGAACCCTAGATTGAGAGTATCACAGCCCCAACACTCAGTCACTCACCGGTTTGAGATTTCACATCATTGTGCTTCCGGAACGTACCAAAGATCAGAGTCACCCGGAGTGAGTCAAAGACCACCAAGGCGTAGACCAGTTTCCAATACAGGCCAGTTTATCGATCTGTCACAGCTACAAGATTTTGACAGACTTTATCCGGTGAATGATGTTGATACAATTCAGATAAGGGAAAGAGCTGAAGAAATGAGAGCTGGAGTTGAAGTAGACTCAGCTTCACTTACTCGATCATATAGACAATCACAGCCAGCTTTGAATTCTATGTTTGATATATTGCGACAGAGAAGCCGGCTTGGATCTGTCAGTTCAGATCTGGCGCTGCCTTCACCAGAAACTCCAACAGAAGATTACTCTGTCCTAATGAATAGTGTTCTGTGGCAATGGCAAGGATCCAGAAGCAATTCTTTGATGGATGGAGGTATTGCAGGTCTCCCTCGTATTCACACACAAGTGGATTTTATCCATTGTCTGGTGCCAGATCTAGTCAAAATCCTAAGCTGTCCTTTCTACTGGGGAGTGATGGATCGCTATGAGGCTGAGAGGCTCCTTGATAACAAACCAGAAGGGACTTTTCTTCTGCGGGATAGTGCCCAGGAAGACTTTATCTTTTCAGTTAGTTTCAGAAGATATAATAGATCATTGCATGCTCGAGTAGAACAGTGGAATCACAGATTTAGCTTTGATGCCCACGATCCTGCGGTGTTTTCAGCACCATCTGTTTGTGAACTTATGGAACATTACAAGGATCCATGCTGTTGTATGTTTTTTGAACCAATGTTGACACGACCTTTGCCCAGAAATTTTCCTTTTTCATTACAGCATATCTGTCGAGCTGTAATTTGTGATCGTATAGTTTATGACCAGACACGATTTTTGCCTATTCCTAACAGCTTGAAACAGTTTCTGCAAGTTTACCATTACAAACAAAAAGTTAGAGTCCGCCGATTTGATGGGCCAGATATAGCATTTACTGGCACAGATCTGACCGCATAGGTTTTTATTGTGGTCACTATTTTTTTTATCTTAATGGTTCTTTCTTTTGTCACAAATATTAGAATAGACATCTTATTAATGCCTTCATGAGATGTCACTGCTATCAGTCTGATACCTGCCAACACAAATGCTGATTTTGTGATTGTTGTGTGTATCCCCCTGTTCAAAGTCACAGCAGTAATGATGGGACCTAATCATGGTTCCTAAAGTATGAGTACTTTACAGTGTTAAAAACATTTTATGTGCCATTTGTTTGTGCCACTTTCACATCCTTCATTGTTAAGTACCTCTATGAGCCTTTCAAATTATATTCATTCATGTACAAAATTGTTTTTATTGTGCGATGAATTTTCAAAATGATACAGTGTGCTGTATATTACAGCTTGGCTGTGATTTATATGCCTTTTAGGGCCTAACTTGTCCAATAAGAATGTGAAACAGGATTGCCATATAGTTGAAATTTATTATAGTCAAATTTCAGGTAAATTATTGCCATAATTTTAACTTTCAATACATTTTCCCATTCACCAGTAATACAAAACATAAATGTAATAACCAGTGACATTTAAAAATATCAAAATTTGTAAAAATTGACGATGAGATGCAAATTTATGGCACCCCTGATGTGAAACCTCATTTAAAGTAAAGAAATAAATAGATATGTTTAGTGATAGTCAAGCACCTATTCTAGATAGTACACTTTTCACTGTCATGCGTTGAAAGAGTGTTCTTTATGTGGCATATTCTTTCCCGAATGTAGTCTTCCTTATGGATGACCGTAACTCATCATGATCCTGGGTGAGTTGACCTGTCAAAGGCTTATTTAAATAATGTGAGATGTCTTGTATTCATCATCTTGAGCTGCTCTTGTCCCTGTTACTAGCAACCATGCCTGCCATTATTAATTTTCCATGCTGTTGTGTTTCTATATGGTGAACAAATCTTAGCTTTCATTATAATGTTGTTTTGGAGCCAACATTCTTCATTGTTTACTGTTCTTAATACTTCTTGGTTCATATATTTTTCTGTCCATAGTATTCTCAATACAGTTCTGTAGCATCTCATTTCAAAGGTAACAATTTTCTTGTCCAACAGATTTAGTAGGTGCCCATGTTTCACAGCCATACTGGAAATATGTTTGCTCTAATCAGGTGTAGTTTAACTTTACAGCTGGTGCTTTGCCAAAGATTTTTTTTTAATTTGGGCAAATTTTGATGTCACTATTTCAATTCTTCTCATGTTTTCTGTAGCACGATGTTTAAGTTTTCACCCAAATATTTAATATATTCCAGTCCTTGACTATCAATTATGACTGACTGTGTTTTGACTTTATTTGTTGTGATTTTGGTTTTATTTTATTTAAGTATTTCTTCTGCATTCTTCTTCAGTAACAAAGCTCCAGGGATAGATAACATATATTGGCTACACAGAATTTTTAACACAGTGTGGAGGCAACAGAAGACACCAACAGACTGGAGAAAAGCTATCATAGTGCCAATATGGAAAAGGAAAGGTAGCAAAAGAGACTGTAACCAGTACAGGGGAATTTCCTTGTTACGCCATGCAGGAAAACTATATGCAAAAATAGTAGAGAAAAGACTGAGACCTGTAATAGAACAACAACTTAGCAATACACAAATGGGTTTTAGAAGAAACAGAGGATGTACTGATGCAATATTTATTCTGAAACAGTTGGCAGAGAAGTCAATAGAATACAACCAAAATGTATACATATCCTTCATAGATCAAGAGAAAGCATTTGACCGAGTAAACAGAGAAAAACTATGGGAAACATTAAAAATTTATGGAGTATGCCAACATTTAATTAACGTTTGTAGATGTCTCTATAACAACAGCAGTTGCACTATAAGAACAGCTGCAGGCTACACAGAGGACTTTGTGATTAGCACAGGAGTAAAGCAGGGATGTGTATTATCCCCACTACTTTTTATTACATACATGGACCATATAAACAAAACAGCAAATTCTAATGAAGCAAATGAACTGCTTTTTGCAGATGACCCGGTTTTATTCCACAACAGCATTAAAAACCTGCAAGACCACCTAAGCATAATAGACACAGCAGGCAAGCAATTTGGAATGAAAATCAACATAGACAAAACAGAAGTAATGAATATTGCAAGAGAAAAGGAGAACATCAACATACAGATAAATAATAAACAACTAAAACAAGTAGATGAATTCAAATATCTGGGCAGCACATTGAGATATGACAACGAACAAGAAGCAGAAATAAACGCAAGATGTAATAAGGCCTGTCAGATCATTGGTCAATTAACACCTTTACCAAGAAACAAAGATATTACACTAGAAACAAAGAAAGCGCTTTTCAACACCATTTTCTTGCCAACATTGTGTTATGTGTCAAACTTGGACATTAGATTCTAGAACAATACATAAGATTAACACCACTGAAATGAAATGTGTGAGACGTATGATTGGAGTTAGCTTGAGAGACAAAATCAGGAATGAAGCACTAAGGAAACAATTAGGGATCAAACCAACAATAGAATACATACAGAAACAACAAGTTAAATGGTACGGCCACATAACCAGACAGAAAGAGCAAAGTATTATCCAAAAAACACTTAACAAACGATACGAAAACAGGAGACCTATTGGACGCCCTCGTAAATGGTGGATAGATAGTGTATTAGAGACACTCTGAAAATAACAGCAGAGGAGGCAAATAGAAGGGCAAAAGACCGTACACTCACTCTCCCCTCAACACCGAAAGGTACATGAGGACAGAAAGAAGAAGATTCTTCTTCAGTGTTCATTCTCAAACTCCCGCTGGATCTCCCTTGTAGCAGGACCATTTACCTACTACATTTCCAGCAGGATGTAGTCCAGAAAAAGTTTTCAGGGTGTAGTCTGGAGAACGGAATTCATTGTGTCCTGGTTCACAGCTTTGCTGCCAGATCTGGGCCACTTTGACCATACACAGGATGAACCAGCCAATTCCACCCCATAATCTCCTTAGTATGTGTAGTCTCTTATGACATGCATGGAAGGTAAACAATATTACTATTCTTTGCTTGCCTTTCAGACCCAGACAACACATGGGTGGTATTTAAGTACAATTTCTAGGTTTCGTTGTGATTTTATTTTCAATAATAGGATCAGCTGTTTCAGATATTTGTTAGTTGTTTTAAGAACTCTCATGTGTATGTCTAATAGATGGGATCTGCTGTCCTCCAATATTAGGATGAAACTCTGTATGTAACTCACCGTAGCATTACATCTTCAATTATTTCCTGGTCAAAAATAACAGCTGCAAGCTTTTTAAAAACTATCAAACTTTTCAAAAACATTGATGAGTAACCTAATGAGCTTTATTCTGTATTTGTTCTCAAACTCCTGCAGATTAGTAGGATGTAGTCCAGAGAACAGAATGCGCTGTCATGGTTTACAGGATTGCTGCGATATCTTCACCTTTCTGCCTGGCACATCCAACTTCAGCATGGCTTTGGGTCACTGACCCTATATGGAATGGGACAACCAACCCCCACTCCTTAATCGTCTCTTACAACATATGGAAGTGTTGCCAGTATAACAGTATTGCCATTCTTTGCTCCTGCCTGCTAATGGGCTATTTAATTTGTGCTATATTACAGCTGGAAATTTAAAAGAAAGTTTACAGTATATGGTTATGGCACAATCTAAATATATATACTGGTGTGTGTGTATATATATATATATATATATCTGTTCAAAAGAAGAAATGCAACTTTTTTTTAGTTACTTTTATAAAAGATATTCGCTGATTGGATATTCAACTTATCGACTCTGCCCACCTGGTCTTCTCATAGTTACCTGAATTGTACTCACCTCATGATTCATGAGGTCACAATCAAAACAACATTTTTTGGCAATAACTCGTGACAGGTTCATGAGAATCCAGTGAAACTTAATGAACACAAAACTCTCTGACCATATTATTGAATGGTAATAAAAATTAGCTGTATTCGAATAAATTCAGTTGAAAATTCAGTGCGCAAGTATAGCTCATTTCACTAGAGAACAACGATACATCATTCATTGGACGCTTACAGAAAGGACAATCACAAAGTGTAGTGGTCAGAAAATTTAATGTGGAAGGACCAAAAAAGTACCATTAATCGCTTTTGGAAGCAATTTCAATAAATTGGCTCAGGGGGAGTCCCAGAGTTGCAACTCCTGCTGAAGACCGCTTCATACGGCTGCAACCCCTCACTAATCTATTTGCATCTGCGTCCTCCACAGTCCAGTCATTGCCAACAGCTTGTTGAATTTCATATCAAACAATCAGGAATTGATGAGTTGGTCTTAGGGCTAAAAGATCCTACATAAGTCCTATTATTACTGACCATCACCAAAACAAACTGCAGTGGGTGAACCTGCATCATCAATGGACCGTTAGGAATGACTGGAGATGGGTTTAAGTGTGAAATTTCTTCATGCCAAGGTTGAAACATTAATTCTGTAAAATAAAATTTTGGTACCTGTTTGAAATAATGTTGCATTATTTTTTTGAAAAGTATATATCAGGTGGAAATCAGACTGCACTTCATTTATATAATTACGGTATGTTTTTACATCATTTGAGTAGGGCGCTTCTCTAAGAATTGTGAGAGTTGGAGTCTTCTTGGTTTGAAATAAAGCTCTGAATAAACCTTCCCATTGCACAAAAGGATACAAGCGCTCTTGCTCATAATTTCTTGGGTTTGAAACAGTTAATAAAAGTTAGTTACCGGTATGTTATTACAATTTAACAATTTTAATTAATGAAACCAGCTCTTTTTTTTAACCCTTTCCCTCCCACCCATATCCGCTCGATATATATACTTACCCTACCCGGTGGTATAGATTGACGGTTCTTACTTTATCCATGCGAATAGATATGCTAAATTTAGCGCTTACGTGATTACAGGTAATGGCAGCTTCCAGTGTAATTTGTAACATTTAAAATAGTTGTCATATAGGCACTGTGAATGAATATGCCCTTTGATTTTCTTCAAACTTTTTTTTAAATGGGTCTATTTATGATTCACATGATGATGATAGGCAATTTTTTAATAGAAATTTAGAGTGTGTGAATGGGTCAGATGTTGAATGGGGAATTAGTGCAGAATCTATGAGTTGAATGTAGCAATGTTCGTTGATTTGTACTGTAGGTCTAATGGATTGTGTGAACCTACCGTTTCCTCCTCCACACACCATAGGCCCTGTAATGACTGGGAATTGTCAACACAGCTTATCTATGTCCAAATTGATCAATTTCACAAGGAATCTGGTCAGGCAAACGACATTCATCCATATTACTTTGATTAGGACTAGGTCTTTCACTATTTCTACATGAGTTCCTATGGTGTCTAGAATGGTGTCCCACAGCTGTGGAGAAAGAAGTGCAGGCTTTAATCAGTGAGAATACCAAAGGGGATGTGATTATATACACTGATGGATCTGTAATTAGGCATGTTCGCAGTGCTTGGGCCTTTACAGCTCAGTGCGCAGGTAAAACGATCTAGGAGGAAAGTGGTGCCTTTGCGGTCACTACGAGTAGTATGACCATAGAGACTATTGCGATGACCAAGGCATTTGAGTGGCTACGCACACAGAAGGTAACGCAGGTCTGCATCTTGAATGACTCTATGAGTATGATTAAGAAGGTACAAGTGGGTCTCGTTCGTGAACAGTGGATTGAGGCCTTGAGAAATGCGAGCTTGAAAGCGGTTACATTTATTTTCGTGCCGGGACATGTGGGCGTTCGAGACAATGAAAGAGTGGATCAACTGGTATCGTGTGCGATTGTGGCACAGGGCGATGGGGCAATGGATCGCGCTGACGTTTTGAACTGCTTAAGAGATAAAACACGCGAGAGTGAGACTAATGTGGATGATGATTCCTTTTCAATGACTAGGATTAAAGATCAGGGGTTGAAATGCGGTGTTGCTAGAGGTGAACTTTTGGAGGGCGCAGAAGAATGATGGTCAACCAGCATAGGGCCGGTACTGTCAGCAGAAGTGTGATGGCGGATACACTCAAGGAGAGATCGGAGCAACTATGGATGTGTCCACTTTGCAGTGATGATGATCCGACGACTAACTAACTAACTACATGAGTCATTCATGCACAGAGGTAACTAATGCGCTGTGTATTCCAGTATCTGAGTTTTCAGAAAAACAAAATCCTTTTTTGGAAACCCGTTTCACAAGATATGTAGAGCTTTCTTTATGTGAATAGGCCTATATGTTTGGAGTAGTTAAAAGTTCCAGAATAATGTTGGCATGCTGTGTAAGGGAGACTGCTTTGCAGCTTTTGTTTGAACATTTATCAGCAAACAATTTGACACAAGTAAATGAAGTTGACATTAAACTGGTGCTAATTTTTTTTTCACTCGCATGCTACATAACAGGTAAACTTGTCTTACATGACTTTCACAATGATATCTTCACAGATCAGTACCTCTTCCATTTATCTGTTTTTGGACTTTGAATCATAAAAATTGATTGCAAATTGTATTTTTTATTAATTTTCTTGCACAATCACCTCTTGTTCCCCTTGCTCTCAGCATGAAGCCCAGAGTTTTTCCTAAATGGGATTGAAAGGATTAATTTATGAAATAGGTGAAAATTGAAACGATGATTATCAAAGTAAAATGACATGTAGCCATTTTTGGCAGATATGAAATCTCAGCATTATTCCAAAGTGCATTTGACTTTGATTACTGTGTTGTCCCACTAGATGTTTGTTATATTATACTTATTTATTATGCATTACTCTTCTACTCTCTTTTTTGGTCTTCCATTTAGCAGGTATGAAAAAATCTGGTTAAACTTATACGGTGGAAATTCCTATATAGCGCATTCTGTTATAATAAATATCCCTATTTAACACTTTTCAAAATCCCCAATTATATTTATTCTATATTGTTTGTATATTATATTGTAAATTTCTGTTATTACATACATATTGTGTCGGTCCAGACCAAGGTGTTGTAACTGGATTCTGCTGTAAGCCCTTTATTCAATCCACCCAAGGAACAAATTTCATGTTCTTCATCTTCAGTGTTCATTCTTAAACTCCCATTGTTCTCTCTTGTCGCTGAAAAATGGTCCTACTAGATTTCCAGCAGATTGTAGTCCAGAGAATAGAAATGCATTGTGTTGTCATTTTATTTGCACCAATGGCCAGACACATCCGTCTTTGGCAGTGTCTTGTTCAATTAAACAGTCTGCCACAATTGACCAACTGTATCAAAGAAATAATAATACTGTATATTTGTACACGGTTTGTTCAATTCAGCAGTCTTCAAGGGCCAAGGCAGTTGCTATCTGCTATATTATTAGCAAGTGCATTCCGCACATGGTTGCTAGATGTATAAATTTAGGTCGTTGTTTGGAAAGCAAGCCTACCTATATTTCGCCAGTATAGGAATTGTGAGCAAAATAACATAGTATGTACTGGTTTGTTTTTTTTTAAGTTTGTTATGGATGGTGCACACTGTTTTTGTGCAGTAAAATAAATTATGTCATTTTAGACCGTTTTGCAAGAAACACAGAATTGCTAATGCCATGAATGTGCATTGGAAGAAAAGGAGTAGTGTTAGAACTAATTCTAACCCTTCCCTCCTAAACTCTATATGCCTATGTCTGAAGCATGTTGCATCTATATAATTTGTTTTCAATACTGTTATGGTGGCCATTTTACTAATGAATAATAAACCGGGAGTGTGACGTCCCTTACTACTTAAAATTACGATCAGACAATTATTTAAAAACTGTGGGTGCTGTAAACATTAGTAAGCTTGAATTCCATACAAAAACTGAAATTTATTATATTCAAATTTCGGGTAAAATTTGCCCAACTTCTAACTTTTAATACATTTTTCAATTGACCGCATCCAATGGTCAAAATATAAGTTTCATGGCCAGTGACATTTAAAAATGGCAAAAATGTCTTTAATTTGACCATGAACTGACAGAACCCTTTTGACATCTGTTGGTATGGACAGAGCAGTTTTTGGTTTGCCTAAAGTGCAAAAACATCAGCTCATAACCATTCCCTGCAGTATTTTATCTGCTGTCCAATATCTGCAGCTAAACTAAATTCCAGGGAAGGTGATTTGATTATATATACAGATGGGTCAGCTGAGAGACACATCAGGAGTGTTTGAGCCTTCATGGCTCAAAGGTGTGGGGGGAGCCCATCAGAGAGGAAAGTGGTGCATTCGCAGCATGACAATGGAGATTTTGGCAGTAACCAAAGCTTAAAATGGGTGTGCTCACAGACTGTCTGAGAGCATGCCTGTATACGTTTGGGAACAGTGACTGGATGCAGTAAATAATTCTTGTGTGTGTAGAGTGGCTTTTATTTTTTGTGCCGGGACATGCAGGAGTCCGGGGTAATGAGAGAGCGGATAGGTTGCTACTACGGCTGTTGGTGGAGCAATGGACCGGACAGACATTTTTAATGCCCTACTGGGAAACGCGCGAACTGTACAAGTGACAATGACTCGTGTTCCATGACTTGAATAAGGCAGCTTGGTTTGAAATGTGGTGTCACTAGAAAGGAGCGGTTTCGTGGGCGAGTAAGAATAATTGTCAATCAACGACGTACTGGGACCGTCAGTCAACGTGAAATTGCAGATACACTCAAGGAAAGATCTGAACACTTATAGTGCGGAGTGCAATGACGGTGATCCAACGACTAACTATAAATAATAATATTGTATTATTTATGCAATTAAGCACTAGGTTATCAGTCTAACCAATTTCTTCTGCTTTCTTTATCAAACTCATGCTGATTAGTGTGATGTAATCCTAAGAAAATATTGCATTGTCATGGTTTACCGCTTGGATGTGCACTTCAGCATGGTCTAGTCCACTGGCTCTCAAGGTGGGCCGTATGGCTTCCCTATGGATAACAACATTTTGCTGTTAAAAGAAGTTGGAAAACCATAGATTCCTTTGTTGCTGGCACAAAAAGATAACTATTTGAAATTGTTTGAATGATAATAAGATATATCATAAAAAGCCATAAAGTTCCTGGTCCCTAATTTTTTTTCTACATCCCAGGTGTAGCACAAACTAATATTTATTTCTGAAGAGGCCCATGGGTGAATAAATATTGAGAGCCAGTGGTCTAGTCCAACTGTGGTTACTGAGATGAAGAAATAGCCTCTACAATTTACATTTTTTTTTTAAATAATCCATTTATCTTCTACTTCAGCGTTCATTCTGAAATTCCCACTGGATCTCCCTTGTAGCAGGACTATGATGCTACTAGATTTCCAACAGGATGTAGTCCAGATAATGGAAATGCATTAGTCTTCTTCTTCTTCGTCGTTCTTCAGTCAGATATCAGGCTACAGCACCAATAGCTTCAATGAATTGTGCGATTCGCTTCAGGTCATCCATGGAACCCCTCAAGTCTGGAAGTAGTGCCGTCTCAGTAAGCCATATTTTCTCCCTCTCTTCTTGGTAGAGTTGACATGCATGAAGAATGTGTTCTGCAGTCTCTGGGCTCAGTCCACAGTTGCACAGGTCTGTCTCACCAATCTTCAGCTTTCGGAACATGTGACTTCTCAGTCTGTTGTGAAATGCATTAGTGTCCCGTTTTATTTGTGCCAATGGCCTTACACACCCGTCTACTGCGGAGAATAATCCAGATAGAAACAAGGATAAAAATACAGCACAAGTTATTTATTTTAACATCGTTGTATAAATGTTGATTACAAAGAGGTACCAGTGAAAATTTGAATGGGTAAAACTGATTCAAGAGAATATATTCCGCTATATATACACTGATACAAATTTTCTGTGAACATTAGTGGGTATCGCTTCACCCTCACTTTTTGAACACTATCAACTATTATTATAATCTTATTTATACTGAACAACTGATGCCACTTTCTTAGATTGTGTAAATATACGGATCAATCAATCAAGTGTCGTGGCGTAGGCGATCATGTTTCTCCACGACTCTCTGTTTCTTGTGTTGTCAATAAGCTAGGTTGGTGAACTTCTACCGTGCCACAATACTAGTCCATCTAGCAACATTTCTCTTTGCTGTCCCCTATCTCTTCTCCCCTTGTTCTTTCCAGTGGTTATTAACCTCTTAGTTGTGGAGGTATCCTTAAGGATACGATGAGGGATGCCGCTGTTTTGCTGAGATATTCTTCTTAGTTTCCCAGGGAAACAATTCATCTAAATTCTTTATTATAAGCATCCAGACGAATTTTGACCCTGGGAAGATAAGAAGAGAAAAATCTCCACAAAATGGTGGTGGCTTTTCATCATATCCTTAAGAATACCTCTGCAGCTAAGGGGTTAAGAGTTCAAGCTGTGTTCTTCTCAGCACATACTCTAGAAATCTTGACTGTCTGCCCCTAATGTTTGATATTTTTACGCCAGCATCAGTGAGAACCTCTCCATTAGTTTTTTTTAGCTGGCCGTGGTATTTTCATCATTCTTCTCAGAAGATATATACAAGTAATGAAAATAAATTACTATTGTGGGTCATAGAAGTGGAAAATGCATTGAAATTGTATGGTAAGAGAATATCAAATACAGATTATCTGGCCATTTGCACAAATAAAACAGCGACACAATGCATTTCCTTTATCTGGACTACATTCTGCTCTAAATCTAGTGCGTCCATTGTCCTGCTACAAGAGGGATCTAATGGGAGTTTAAGAATGAAAAACACTGAAGGAAAAAGTATCGTAAAAGAACATTTTTATAAATTGCTGTATTTTTATTTATTAAAACATATTACCATTAGATTTTTAGTCTCAAACATTATGTACTATTGTTGACACACAGATATGGAATATTTTGGAGGTCTGTGGCAGAAAAGAAATATTCACAGGGTTGTGACATCAAAACATTTATGATCCGCTGGTCTAGTCTATCTTATATGTGAACATTTTAGCTAGTAAACAATTTCATGGTTTTTGTCTCATATTGCTGAATTATGTAATGACGTGTATTTACTGATGAATGTGTTGGCAATATTTGTTTTAAAAGTATATTTTATTGGTGATCATACAGTGTAATATGTATATAACATAGATATTCTAACTTGAAGTTATGTATCTTTCCTCCTCATGTTCAAGATGTTGTTCTCTTTAATACATTTGTGTCTGCAATATAAGCTCATACATTTTTTGTGTGCACGTCCCCCTGATCCTGGTCTATGAGAATTTGTTGTCATTAATTGTAATCATCATTAACTGAGTCATTCTATCATGTTTTATTTTACCCTGTGACAAGTATCACACTGAAATGTAACAAGCGTTGTTGGAATTTAAAATAGTTTTCACTGTAAGAAAGCTATCTTTATGTTGCAATCTTCTGAGATTGGCAGTCAACGTGTGTATAATATGGTTGTCATATTACAGTTTAACAATTAAACACATTAATCAATTCTATGGTTGGTTGGATTATATATTTTTAGTTTTCTGTCCGCGGAAGACGGATGTGTCGGGCCGTTGGCGCAAATAAAACGGCGACACACGCATATCCATTCTCTGGACTACATCCTGCAGGAAATCCAGTAGGACAATGGTCCTGCTACAAATGAGATCCAGCGGGAGTTAGAGAATGAACGCTGAAGGAGTAGTAGTTTTCTGTAATATTTCTTAAATCTGGCAGAAGATTGACCTACTTCAACCAGACAAGTTAATGAGGCACTGAACTCGACAGAAGGGATGATCTGTTCCAACTAGGCACCTTGCTCTTTTTTTATTAAGCTGTCATGGACCTAAACAACTCTTTATTTCCAATATTTTTTTAATCAGAATTTGTTCCATGCTACTATGTCATCATGTCCCCATTACTTTTCTGCGTCGCTATTGATTGGGTCATGAGAAAGAGCACTGAAAATGAGCTGACAGGAATAAAATGGATTAATAATACCGTTCTCGAAGATCTTGACTACGCAGATGACCTGGCCCTTTTGAGCGCAAACCACACACATGCTCAATCTAAGTTTGACAATCTCCAACACTACTCAAATCAGATAGGGTTGAAAATCAACACATCAAAAACTCATATACTAGATTTTACGAGATCCAACGATAACATAGAAATTCAAAATGTTCCATTATTAAAAGTCAACAATTTTACATATTTAGGCACCAATCTAGCATTGGATGGAGACTCATCAAAAGAAATTTTACACCGTATTGCCCTTGCAGCGGGTGCTTTCAATAAACTGTGCAACATATGGACGTCAAACACACTAAGAAACACCGCAAAACTCAAGTTGTTTTTTAACTCCAACATCATCCCTATTCTATCATATGGGTGCGAAAGTTGGAAAGCCACAGATAAAAGACTCGACTCCTTTGAAAACAAATGCCTACGTACCATTCTGAACGTTAAGTGGAGTGACTTTAAATCTAACACTACTATAAGAGAGGAAAGCAAACAAACCTATATAATATCTTCTTTCATTAGACAAAGGCGTTGGACTTACATCGGCCATGTTCTCAGAATGAACAGCCTAAGAATTCCCCAGCAATCACTATATTGGGTGCCACCTGGAGTAAGAAGAAGAGGGAGACCTAGAGAAACTCTACGAAGAACCATTAATAGAGAAGGCATGTCAATGAACCTAAACAACACGCAACAATTGAAAGACCTGGCAACACAAAGACAGAAATGGAAGGCTATGGTGTCTGCCCTATGCGCCGCCAATGGCCCTGGAGGAACATAACATAACACTATGTCATTCTATTTTTCTCACTGTCATCCTTGACCTATTCTGCACTTTGTAACTTCAGACTTCGTGTCTCATAATGTGACAAAAAACTAATTATTGTCTTTTTGTAATATGTATTATTAACTTCTGTCTAGCATTTAACTCTTTCAGCCACCTCCTCGCTAGTTTTTATAGCTCTCCGTGATTCTCTCAGCATTCTTCTATACAACATCTCTGTTGTCTCTAATTATCACTGCATATTTTATTGTCCAATACTCATCAATGTTATAACCGGCGTTATATAGCTATGAGGGACTCTATTCCTAACCTCTAATACTTGTGTGGAAACCGGGACCTGGATGTCTATAGTTCAGGGTTACAAATAATAGGATTATTTACTTTTTTCATGTTGGAATCGAGTTGGGGATGGCTGACAACCTGTAACTGTGGAAATGCCATTGTCACTGCATGTCTTGCCTCAATCTCTGACGTTTGTCTTCTGTCAAGTAGTCCCTATGTATGACGGAAAGGTGCAGGTCAGTGAACATTGCATCTTTTGTAGCAGACGCCTCAGTATTTGACAAGTCCGTAGATAAGTGGGGTGGTTCAACCCCGTAACGATTGTTTGCAAATATGGCATCAAATTTATCATGAAATAGAAGTTTACCCCTGAAGAATGAATTACTTTTTTTAGGTGACCTCCTTTACTGAACTCGTAATCTAGACTGATATCTATGCCAGACATGTGCGCTGACAGCCCACAGTAGACAAACTGAGAAATTATGAAATCAAGAGAAGAATTAGTATAGGACCATGCACGGGATATATCGAGAAACAACAGATTAAATGATTTGGACACCTTATGAAAATGAACCATAACCAACTTCCGATAAGAACATATAACATAAGAAGATCTGGATACAAGGCCAGAAGACTTGGAAAAATATGGATAGATAATATCAAGACAATCCAGTCCAAATCCGGATTCAACACAGCCACGGCGACATATCTGGCCTTGGATAGACAGCTAAAGCTCCCAGTCACCAACCAAACGCTTAACAGCATGTATGGATATTCTGACCATCATCCACCTAGGGATAGACAATAGTATCTAAAGGGGAATATTAGGTGTGCCGTTATTTCAGATTGGTCAACAGATCTGACGAAAATTTGATGAACTAGCCCTGACAGGACGTGATGATCCTCAGTTATTGTCCCACTAGAATACCTTCCTTTCTTGACTAGACATATATCCATAAATCCTCTTTAACATAAACATGCCACAACCGTAGGTCTATGCAATTGTCGCCTTGGTTACTCAACTGAGAAGGAATTTGGCTTATGTCAGAAAGGCTAAGAGCTACCTGCTTACATCTAAAAATATTATTTCATCATCTTGAGCTTGGACATTCCATCTATATATTTAAAATGTTCACTAGATGTCGAATAAATTGGATGATAAATTACATGTCTTAATATTTTCACGTACCTTATGAATGCGGTTTGTTCACGATACCTCATTTCTGATCAGTCTGATGCATATTCCATCTGAGCCTACATTTTGGAGAATTCAGATACCTTAGGCCAGGTTCCATTTATGCTATGACAGTTTTTTCTTCCGTGATAATCACTATCAATATTGGTCATATATAGAGTGGTTTGTTTTAGGTCGCTGTGGGTTAAACACAATTTGGTCTCCTACCAAATCTCATGAGTGTCAGAAAGTTGGTGACGTGACAGTTGGTGACATTCTTGTAGTAAATGTTCCAGGGTGGAATGTTACTCCGCAGTTGCAAGCTTAGTTTCCGTTTATGCACTGAAGTTTCTTATTTTTTTAAATATTTTATTTAGCACAGACTGTACTGCCTAGAAGCATCAATTTGAGGAAAAGATCAAGCAGCGAAAGCAGTCATGGCAAGTACATTCACTCCTACTTTTTCTCAAAACGGATTACGCTACTCAAAATAACATATTAAAACTGTCACCTAGAGGTCCGCCTTTAATGGTAAATTTACTAAATTATCGTATTTAGGGCGTGGCCTAACCTCGGATGTTGTGGTTCGTCGAATCATAGGCCTAACCTCCATCATTTTGTATGGTGAAAATGCTCTGATGTAACAAATTTGTGCTCGCATCCGTGGTTTAAATCAACGTACATCACCACAAAGGATACCCATTAAATGACAGTACGTGTCTCGTCACAAAGAGGCTTTAATCCATTACTTAAATAGTTTTTTAGCAATTAGATTGCATTATCTCCAACATTTGTATTTTGAGCGAATACATTGATGATCCGAGGTTGGGGTTTGTTAGCCGAAACACAACTTCGCTAGTTTTTTTAGGTCACATCTTTAATATAACCAAATTGGACTCACGTCTGCAGTTTGAATAATAATAGAGGCTTACCTCACAATAATAGTCCGTTTATTTTAATAATATTTTTAAGTCATATGCAATATGAAATTGTGCCTACGGTTAAAACTTCGTACCACACCGATACAAGCCTTATTCCTGAGCTACTACTAAGTGGAACCACATGGGAAGCCAGTGGAAATATGCTCCGTAAAGTTTACCAGCAAGGCATAAGACCACATCTGGAATATGGTTCAGCTGCGTGGTGTCCTGCATCAAACACCACATTACAAGATATAGATAACGTGCAAAACCAGGCGCATAGGATAATGTTGGGAGCAATGAAATAAACACCCATAGTAGAGATGCTGAAAATGGAAAGAATGCAAACACTTGACGAACGCAGAGACACAACGGTACTAACTAATACAAGCAGAAAATTTTCAGTGTATGCCAAGTCACCCAATGAAGGAAAGATTTAAAAAAAACAGCAATGGGGCGACTGAAAAGAAGCAGCTTTATCCACCAAATTAATCGACTCCGTAGACAACATACAGACCTACCTGAAGTTGACAGACCCTTACGGTCTGTACCAGAATAAACCCCTTGGAGTGAAAGGTATGGAATTTCAATATACATTCAGACCCACGTGAAAGGAATACTAAGCGAGGACGAACAGAACAGTGTGTAGCGAGGGATAGTCACCCTCAGTTTCCTGGACGAGGAATATCCACAATACATATGGGTCAGAGTATACACAGACGGGTTTGTGATATACTTACTGTGATATACTCTGATATACTAACTCACAGAGTATATACAGTGAGTTCCGACATAGATCACCCACTGCACAACGAGCTCCCACTTATGAAGGCAAGCAGGCTCAAGAGAGGCAAATCGTGGATGGGTCGGGCCGAGGATACCGTTAAACATATTTGTGCCCCAGAAGACATAACTCCTGGCGAGGAATGGATACCTATTCCTACGGTCCTTCAATAGGCAGTCAATACACTCAATAGAGAGTACAGGGAACGCAGCCCCGTGAGCGTGGATGCTGAGGTCAAGGCACTAATCAGCGAGAATACCGATGACACAGATATTGTGATCTACACGGATGGGTCGGTCATCCGTCACCGCCGATGCGCATGGGCCTTTACTGCCAGATCAAAAGGAAGAACAGTACATGAAGCCAGTGGTGTCTTTACCGCAACAACAAGCAGCCTAACTATGGAAGTATTCGCAGTAACGCAGGCACTTAACTGGCTGGAATCGCAAGCCTATTCCCATGCGTGCATACTAAGTGACTCTATGAATATGATTCAGAAAGTCAAAATAGATGATGTACGTAGGGAATGGGCGTAGTCATTTGAGAGAGCAGGTATGCGGGCATCACTACGAAGACTCACGCTTATTTTTGTCCCGGACACGCGTGCGTGGAGGGAAACGAACGAGCCGACCAATTAGCTAGCCTCGCCACAACAACAGACGGTCAGCCTATGGACCGAGCAGACATACTCATTGATCTTCGTGAATCCTCACGATCAGAGGATTTTGCGATGAATGAGCATGAGTCAATATCGAGAATACGCGAATTGGGAGTGAGGATGGGTGTGGCCCGTAGAGAACCCCTGACAAAGAATTTTAAAAAGAGCAGTGAACCAACATAGAACCGGAACCATCAGCCGGTATACCCTGAGAGATTTACTGAAGCGGAGATCTGAGCACCTATGGACTTGTCCGGTGTGCGAAGAGGATAATCAACATACCTAATACACAGACAGGTCAGCACAGAATGCAGTGAGGAATGGAGGTGCAGGTGTATATATAGAATATCCACACAAGCCTACAATCAGAATACCAACGGAAATTCTGCAATAATTATGATGCAAAAATCCAGGAAATTAGGGTAGCGACTGAAAAATTGCTGAACTCCAACCCTGGCCCACAGCCTGTGGTATTCCTGACAGATGCAAGGTCAGTGCTTCAAGCTCTCCAGTCTGGAAAACTAACAGACTTACAATAACTACTTAATGAAGTCTTACCAGTATAGGGTAACCATGCAATGGATACCCTCTCACTGTGGAATACCAGGAAAGGAAAAAGAAGACCAACTGGCTAATGAAGGTACTGCCGAAGACCAACCAGATGTACCAATCA
This sequence comes from Meghimatium bilineatum, assembly GCA_034231615.1. NCBI lineage: Eukaryota > Metazoa > Mollusca > Gastropoda > Stylommatophora > Philomycidae > Meghimatium > Meghimatium bilineatum. The sequence goes on along the minus strand of CM067322.1, from coordinate 48,389,500 downwards.
CCTACCATCAGAAAAAACAGATGATCAAGTCAATAAGAAAGCCACAAACACAAGATGAGTATAACATTATGAATAGATCAGAACAAGCTGTAATTCTACGTTTCAGAACAGGACACAACCGACTCCGCAGTCACATATACATAAAGTTCATGATTGGCAACACTGCCATGTGGACAGACAGCACAGAGTGCCAAACATATACTTCAAGAGAGTTCTGAGTATGAAACTTTGAGGCAGACATATTGGCCAGAGGAAACAGTACTGGAATCAAAGCTATATGTGTCACTGTATTAACTACAAAAGACAGCGAGTTTTATTCAGGAGACAGAATTACAGATATAGACATGTTTCAAGTGAACGAAAGAAGAAGAAGAATACACTAGATGTGAGGGGCGGAAGAAAAATTATCCCCAAAGCACGGCTGAGACAGAATGAAAATAATCGTGATACACGATGCACGTGATTTTCTTGGAGGCCCGTCATTACTAGTTACTGTAGTATTATAAGGAAAAACCCTTTCCGAGTTCTGCTTAAAGGTATGACATCATGGCGTGCGAATCCATTTCGGAACACGACAGCGAGAAGAGTTATCAAATAACTGTAGACTCAGTCCGTGAGGCAATGATATCTTTGAAAGAAAGTAAAGGTTCGACCTTGACTTCCTTGAAGAGGTATGTTTCTTCCACCTTACCGGATCATATTCCATCAAAAGTTATCAACCTTCAGCTGAAAAATGCCATTGCTGAAGGCATTCGTGATGGGACATTCTCTAAAAGCGGAAGGTCGAAGTTATTTCTCGGATCTTGCGGCCATAAAAGTACAAAACGTTATCGGCGCAGGGTAAATGATGGAGAACATCGTCCACGTCGAATGCGGAGATGTCCACAAAGATGTAGAAGAAGGAGGTGTTGTAAACGGAAGTGCTGTCCGCGGAGGAGGTGTTGCACACGCAAGCGTTGTTGTACAAGACCACGGCCCGTCTGTTGTCGTTGTTGCAAAAGGTCTTGTGTGTGCTGCTAACTGTAAGTGCACGACCGAAATCAGATCTTGATTTCATTTGCAAAGTATTTTTTTTTTTTTTTTTATTCAGGTCCTTTTTAGGACCAAATCAATATGACTACTTTCTATTTGTTTGGTTTAAAAATACTCGAAATAGACACCACATAGGACGTACATGAAACCCCAAATACGACTGCAAATGACCATGGCTATACTGATGAACGTTTTTTTTATTTGGTTTCAAAATACATGGATATCCCAAATATGGCTACATTGAGGATGTTTTTTGGTTTCTTTCAAAATATAACATCTCTTCTCTTCCCCCCTCCCCACCCGTATGACTATATTGAATATGGTTGTTTGGTTTCACAATACATGTTACAGACCTCAAGTAAAATTAAATGAAAGACAACACGAGGCTGAACATTATCTTAATACAATGTACCACCGAAGTTTGAATGTGTTGAGTGTCTGACCATTGGTGAAAATAAAATGGCGATACAATGTATCTCTGTTTTCTACTACATTCTTATGGAATACTATTAGGATCATCGTCTTGCTAAAATAGCGTTACAATGTAACCATCTTGTCAAAAGAGGTCAAAAGGGTATTTGACATACCAAACAGATGTGAAATTTTTATATTTGCCAAGCATATTATTATTAATATAATGTGTATATTAATAATTAGATTCGTTTGTATTCTTCGGGACAAAATTTATTGGCTTGCTTACCCTGATATGTCTCACATTGCCAATGTGCTTGCAGCCCGTCTCACCGTATGGGAACAAAAGCGAGTATGTTTGTTTGTTTGTTTGTTTTGCGTTCGCTCCATTGTAACCATCACGGATATCCGTGTGATTTCCGCCGGGAACGTGATTACGTTGTGCCACCGTTATGCGCCTTGTAGGCCTAGCATATCCGATTTCGGCATGCCTTGACAATTCGGGTGGACAATACCCTTAGCCTGTGACAGCCTCTATATCTGTCTCCGGGCACGCGTAGTGGCGACTCTTCACCCAGACGATTTTTGCTCTCGTCTGACTCGTACGAGGTGTTCCACTGTCTATGAACTTGCCTCGTGTAATTGGACGTGCTGTGCCTGTGCCCATTGGGTACTGAACTGTTTCTCATCCGTGAGCCTGGTTCCTTAAGGGGAAGAACTCAACAGAGGAGTTGGGCCCTAGCTCTTTCGCCCTCTTAGCCGAGGTGTCATTAACCGATATCGTGTACCCCTTGTCCAAGTTCGAGTCTCACACCACGCGTTTTAGAGCAAGGCGTTCTCGAGCTTATTTATCGTCATTGTCCCAATAGCGCCTGAGCCCATCAGGTACTGAACCCTTTCTCTCTTCAAGTGTATTTCCGGTGTAGGAAAACCTGACAGTAGAGTTGGGCCAATGCTAAATCGTTGTCCCTTTTGTGCCTGAGCCCATCGGGTACGGAACCCTTTCTCTCTGCAAGTGTACTTCCGGTATAGGAAACCTTGACAGTAGAGTTGGACCAGAACTACCATTGTTGTCCCTATCTGCCTAAGCCCATCGGGTACAGAACCCTTTCCCCTCGCGAGCATATTTCCGGTTTAGGAAGGCTCGACATTAGAGTTGGATTAGGTCTTCTTGCTTTACCAAACACAAATGAATGGGTCTGGGTCTCTGCCTGTAAGGAACTCAGGTAACTAGATGCTCGTCTCGAGCTGACGGAGCTTGTAGTTCCCCTTTCCTAGAGACTTTTCACTTTCTATTTGCCCTTCTAGCGCTGTTCTGCCCTTTCATTGTTTCATTGTACTATTTGAGACAGGAGATGTTGGAGATACGTTGCAGCCAACCTTCGTTGCGGAGACGGCACTTGATGATGATGACGATTAATCCATACTTTCTGTTGTCCTCTTCTTTTTCTGCCTTCAATCCAGACAGGGCAGTTTTAAAAAGGGAAACATGATTTATCACATGTCCAAACCACACAAATTTGCAACATTTCACCACTGCCAAGAGTTATTCTTGTTGACCTGCAAGAACATGTATTTTATTTATCACACAATAATTACTGGTATTTTAAATGTATCATACAATTGTGTAACAACGATACACTCATATGCAACAAATATATTGTAAACTTGTACATAACAATCAGCATACATCTAGCAGACCTGATTTGACAGGCCCCAAAAAATAATGTCACAAGTGTGACGAAGTGTTTGAAAATCGCTGAAAATATACAGCAAAAAAAAACCCACACAAATTGATGTTTCAACTAAAAAGCCTTTCTCAGGAATAAAACATAGCACATGATGGGTAAAGGCTTACTCTTACTCTGCTTATGATCATACCACAATGCTAAATGAAAACACATGCATATAATAAATGGTTATCCAGAGTTGAAGGGACGGAGAAGAATTAAAACAAGCAGAAAACTGACCGAACACAGCAAGATATCTGCATATTGGAATGAAGGATGTTAACAGATAACATCAGATATTATTTTGGTCTTTGTTAAATGAAAAGAATCTATACTTTTTCTAAATACAAACATAGAAGAGCTATTATCTGTATTACAAATATCTATATGAGACTCTAAGCGTTCTCTCTTGTTCTTTAATTAGTGTCCATGTCTGACATTGAAAACCACAGGCTAATGGTTGGATAAATATTGAATTTATAATTTGCTGTTTTGTTTCCATCGGGATAGGTGTTCGTTTCAAAATTGGTGTACGTTTATAATTTACGTAGTTAGCTTTTTGAATTCTTGTCTGGAGTTCTCTGTACATTATTCCATCAACTGTAAAAATTCTCCCTAGATATTTAAATTCTTGCACCTGTTTCAGTAGTTGATTATGTATTTTGATATCTAGTGCCTACCACATATTTAGCCTGTATATGGAATGTGGGCGAACTTGCATATTATACATATGTTCATTTAAAGTGTGTAATAGTGCGCACAATTGACACGCCGTCATTTAAATTACGTCATTTCAGACCCTGTAGCCAGAATCATCATCAAGTGCCGTCTCCAGAACGAAGGTTGGCTGCAACGTATCTCCAACATCTCCTGTCTCTTGTCTTGGTGGTGCACTCTGCTAGACTGTAACCTGTCCATCGTGTGATGTTACTCTCCCCTTGTATCTCTGCCTACCTCTTGCTCGCTTCCCTTTGACTTTACCCTCAAGTAAGGTCTTCAATAAGGTGTCATGTCTTTTATTGTGTCCAAAGTATTTTATTTGCCTGATCTTTATTTCTCTTAGTAGTTCTTTCTTCATATTAAGTGCCTTTAGCACCTCTTTATTTGTTTTCTTCTCTTTCCATGATGTTCTCCCTATTCTTCTATATACCCACATTTCAAAGGCATCAATTTTGTCTTCTAATTGTTTATTTAGTGTCCATGTTTCTGAGCCATACATTAATATGGAATACATGTAGCATTTTATAATTCTCATTTTTAACTTGTTTGTAATTGTTTAGATATTAATAATTTCCTCATGTCATTGAAGGTACTTTTAGCCATTCCTATTCTCCTTTTAACTTCTGTTTCACATCTGCCGTCATTTGTGACTATGTGTCCAAGATATTGATACTGTTTTACTTGTAGTTTCTCTCCCTGAATGTTTATGTTTACCTCCTGTTCTTCTGTGTCTTTGCTGATTATCATGGTTTTTGTTTTTTGAATATTTATATCCAGTCCATATTCATTACTTGATTTATTGACTTGATCTATTAGTCTTTGTAGTTCATGTTCACTTTCTGCCAAAAGAACAGTGTCATCTGCATATCTAAGGTTGTTTATTATTTTCCCATTGATCTTGAGTCCTGGTATTTCTTCTATATTTTTAAAGATATTCTCTGTGTAGATATTAAATAGGCTTGGTGATAAAATGCATCATTGTCTTACCCCTCTTCTTATTTCTATGTATGGAGAGTAGCTGTTTTCACACCCTATTGATACAGTTTGTTCACAATATATATTTCTAATCAGTCTGATGTCTTTTCCATCTATGCCTATTTCTTGAAGACATTTGATTAATTTTTCATGTTGGACTCCGTCAAAGGCCTTGCTGTAGTCTATGAAGCAAATATAGATACTTTTTTGGACTTCTATATATTTATCTATCACTAGCCGGATACTCAGTATAGCTTCTCTGGTTCCTTTGTTTTTCCTAAAACCGAATTGTTCTTCACCGACTTCCATGTCTATCTTGTTCTTAATTCTTTCATGTAGTATCTTGAGAAGTATTTTAGTTAGATGGCTCATTAGACTTATTGTTCTATATTCTGTACAGTCCACAGCCCTGTGCTTCTTAGGTAGTGGTATGAATATTGATGATGTTAGGTCTTTAGGTATATGGCCTGTTTCGTATATGTCATTGCAAATTTCTGTGATAGTATCTACACCAAACTCATTTAGAGTTTTTATTATGTCTGCTGTTATGTTGTCCGAGCCTGCAGCCTTTCCACATTTTATTGAATGTATTGCATGTTCTACTTCTGATTTCAGTATTGCTGGTCCATCATTGTTGTGTAGTGTTGGTTTTTTGTTCCGTTGGTCGTCAAACAGTTCTGTTACATAATCTGCCCATCTTGTGAGTGCTTCTGTTTTATCAAATATTATTTTACCATTTTTATCTTTAATGCAGCCACCCCCATTTATAGGATGTTTCTTATTTGAGATCAGCCAGAATCACAAAATTGCAAACCGGCAGAAATTACATTATATCCCGATTTAATGCCAAGAAGAGGAGAAGGGAGGGTCCTCTAGTTTAGGAGGGGGTGATATGGGTAGGTTTAAAACTAATTATAATCCTAACACCCACCAACCAACCCCCCTCCTTATCTCTAAACATCTGTCTCAAGGGACACAGAAGGAAATTCATCATTGCTACGGCTGCCATTTTGCTAATAGAAATGAACCGAAATGGCGGAGTGACGTCACAAACTACAAAACAATTGCATTCGACGATGACCATAACAAACTACTAAAAATAACGATTAGACAATTATTAAAAAACTATGATCAGTGGTAGGCAATATATAGCATATGGGGTAGAACCGAAAATTATAACAACAGAGGCCAGCCTGTTGATGATATAAAAGCATTGTACCAAAATGTCAGAACGAAAGCTCAGAAAGAATAGCAAATGGAATGATTAAACCTTTCGTAACAAGATATGGATAAAGACAAAGCTGTTTGCTTTTACCTCTACTTTTCAACATATAGGCCTACATGGACAGAATAATAAAAGAAGCCCACATCAACAAAGTGAAAAACATTGTAAATAATTATGTGGAATTTAATCATGAAATCAACTAACACTATTCGCCGACGATCAAAGTTTAATATCAATCAGTCAATAAACCCATAACCCTTCAGGGTCGTAGGGGTACCACATTGGATGCCTCAGCACACAGAGTCCTCCCGCGAATTCTATCCTCAGCGATGCGGATGAGTGTGGAAATATCTTGCCCTGTCCATTCCTTGATGTTGTCTGTCCATGTCTTTATTTGTCAGTGAAAACACATCCATGTAACCACATCATAAGGACAGCGGGAGAGGAGATGGGAACCAATAGCTAAACCTTTTGCCCACTGAAATACTACAAAGTTTAATATATGAAAATGAGGAAAATTACATGTGAAATTAAGTCTCTGAGAAAAGCTGCAATGGTCACAAAACTATGTAACATAAGAATTTAAAAACAAAAACAATTCAGAAAAGAGTAGGTTTAATATCATGTATTGAACACATAAAAAGACAGCAATCAAAATGGTTCTGGCACCTTATGAGAATGAACCCAGATCAAAGACAAATAAGAGTTGACCAATACAACAGAAGAATATCCGGATATAGAACCAAAGACAGACCAAGAAAACGGTACACAGAAAACCGGGGTTTTTACAGGACAATCTGGGATTTATTTCTAAATCGTCAGCGGTAACAATGCCCGCCATCATATGAATTCATGAAGACTTATAACAAATAATAGGTTAATTTTGTCAAAATAATATTCATATTGTATTAAAGTATCATCCAGTATGATATCGTTTTAGTCACCGCCCTCACGTAAGTAATTTAGTTAGTAAATAAACTAAAAAACTAGGCATAGCCCAAATCAAATTAAACCTATGCCTATGGACTTAGACTTACTCTAAGTTAGAGACCCTCAGAGACAGACTTAGCTGACTAAATTAAAAATTAGTTAGCTGATGAACACTAGATTTACATTTTAGTTAAGTTGTAATGAATGTTACGCTGAACACAGTATCTGAGTATCAGGCCAAAATAAAAATATATACGATTTTGTGATCTATGATAAAGTTATTAACAGTTGTAAATGGTTACACAATAAATTATCTTTCCCCAGGTGGATGATCCGTTAAGTTGGGTAGTGACTGGTAGTCCATCCATTTTGTAATGCCCGATGTGTCGCATTGGCTGCGTTGAATCCGTATTTGTTCAGTGTTGTCTTAATGTTACCTATCCACCATCCTGTTCTAGGTCTTCCTCTCTCCTTGTACACTGATCTATGTGCTCTCGTTGGTAGTTGGTTATGGTTCATTCTGTCCAAACCATTGTATGTGTTGTTTCTTGATGTATTCTTCAGAAGTGTGTTTCACTTTAGTTTTGTTTATTGTTATGTTCACTGGATTTGGTGACTTGCTGATTTTCATTACTTCTGTTTTCTGTGTATTTATTTTCATATTATACTTGGTGCATGTTGTCATAAGTACATTAATTATTATATGATTAATATGGTTTTGTAACTGCTGTTGCTCTTCGTAGAAAAGACATTTGATCATCAGCAAATAGCAATTCGTTGATTTTGTTATTTAATTCCTCATTAGGTTCTTCTCTTACTACTGTACTGTCAACTTTCTTGTTTAGGGATTATTTTGTTTTTATGTCCATGTATATGTTAAAAAGTATAGGTGAGAGCACACATCCTTGTCTTACCACTGATTTTGTTTCGAAAGATGAAATCATTCCGTCAGTAGTTTTGAGTTTTGGCATTTATGGTAAAAGGCTTATATATTTATTAATAACTGACCGCTGATTCCGTAGCTTTCTAGTGTTTCCCATAAAGCATTTCTATTGACTCTATCAAATGCTTTTTCCTGGTCTATGAATATTGTGTTTAGTTCTTGATCATATTCCAAGATATACAATAAATATCCAAACATATCTTAAGTTTGGCTATTAGGCCTAAGCTATAATATATAGGCCTAGAGGGTATAAGTGTGGCAAATTCATTGTCAAATGACATTTAGGGCCTATAAAATGATAAATGTAGGATATCTAATGAATCAAAAATAGCGGTCAGATATCTTTTTGCATACATTCAGAATATGACACTTTGCCCAAATTAACATGCAACACTTTATCCCATATCACATTGTTACCAACTATCATAAATTCCAATGAAAACACAAAGTAGCCTGACAAGATAGCGTGCTTAATTACTTAAAACCTAACATATATTTCAGCTTAAACATTGACAAAAATCATGATATTAATGATAACAGCAGACAGAGTGTGAGAAATTGCAAAAAAAATAGATCAAACTTAGTGGAAACTGAAAATTGACTCGTCCTTGACCTATCAAACTCTGTCGTGTCAAAGGTTGCAATGTTGGCATCTGCCCTAGTCACGTGTAGTGCCGGAAAAACCAATAGGTTCGGAAAAATCCACTGCGACACTATAACCTGTGCTACCCTATGTCAAGGCTGCAGCTTGTGTTGAGTTATCAGCACCTTTCAGCTGACATATCTGACATCAGCATGACTGTTGAATCACATTGACCTATGGGGGTGGAGTCCCAACGCTCCTTAGTTGCCAATTATGATAAGCATGACATGTCACATGTTGCTACTTTTTACTTTAAAGAAAATGGTGACACAACACATTTCGATTCACTAAACTACATTCTGCTAGAAATCTAGCAGCACAATGGTCCATTGTCCTGCTACAAGAGAGATCCAGTGGGAGCTTGAGAATGAGCGCTGAAGAAGATTTCAATTCACAAATCATTTAGTGAATATATACATACACCTCAAGAGAAAATGCTTAGGGCAATATTCATTTCCATATAAATATGCAAATAAAGGAGTGAAATATACAGAAATCAGAAGACCCCCAACTCTAGTGGTTTGAAACTCTTTGAGAGAAGAAATGCTTTACTCAGCGAATGTCTATATAAAGGGATACATTTACCGGTAGTATTTTTTCCATGTGGCATTGAGATACTGAATCACAATTTTTCTGAAAAACAGTTTCAATGTCAAAAAAAGGTGGTCTATCGAGTTGGACTTGGATTGATTACATATACAGTGGAATCCCTTTATAGAGAATCATTTTATAACAAATTTCCCTATATAGCAACACTTTTAAAAATACATATACTGTATATAGTGAATTTCCGTTATTACATACATATTGTGTTGGTCTGGAGCAGGGGTCGGCAACCTATGACATGCGTGCCACTTGGCACGCCAAGCAATTTCAAATGGCACGCAGACTCTTCACGCGTTTCCTGTATAAAGTTGATTATAAATCGATTAGTGGGGTTTCCTCGCTCATTTCGGAACTTGGGCTTGGCACTCTGAATAATTTGAAACCTTAAGTTGGCACACAGTTAGCAAAAGGCTGCCGACCCCTGGTCTGGAGCAAGTTGTTTTAACAGAGTTCCACTTCACTTGAAAGAAGGATCAAAATTGGGTCTCAACTTTTCCAAAGAATATTATCATCAGCTTGTGACATGATGGGGCAGAGGTAGGAGCATATTCAGCGAGTCACAGGAACCATCAGCATACATACTCTTTTGCTGGAGGAGAGTTCCTTTGGGCCTGTTTGGAGTGCAATAGTGTTGATTTATAACCAATAACAGTCTTTGAACATGATTACAAGAGACAGTCTTTATATTGACGCTGCCATGGTAGTTCATCACCCACTGTGCTTTTAAGTTTTCAATTATTTTTAGGGTGTTTCTGGAGGATTGGAGTTGGGCTTGGGTCTATTAATTAACCTCAGAGATGTTAAGTCACTGCATAAGCTGGTCTCAAGAACTAAACTTGAGCCTTTTCATTTCATTATTTAAACCTGTATATCGACTCATCACTAGGGTTTTTAACCTATTGTCCTGCTGTTACCAGTTTTTTTCTTCTTCTTCTTCTTTCGTTCACTTGAAGCATGTCTATATCTGTAATTCTGTCTCCTTAATAAAACTCACTGTCTTTTGTAGTTCATACAGTGTCCCATAGAGCTTTGATTCCAGTGGTGTTTCCTCTGGCCAATATGTCTGCCTCAGTGTTTCATGCTAAGAACACTCTTGAAGTATATGTTTGGCACTCTGTGCTGCCTGTCCACATGTACATATGGCCGTTTTGCCAATCTTGAACTTTGTATACATGTGACTGCGGAGTCGGTTGTGTCCTGTTCTGAGGCGTAGAATTATAACTTGTTCTGATCTGTTCATAATATGATAATCATCTTGTGTTGGTGTTTGTGGCTTTCTTATTGACTTGATCATCTGTTTTTTCTGATGGTAGGTGATTGGTATATCTGGTTGGTCTTCGGCAGCAACTTCCTTAGCCAGTTGGTCCTGCTTTTTCATTTCCTGGTATTCCACAGTGAGAGGGTATCCACTGCATGGTTACCCTATACTGGTAAGACAATTCGCCAAGTAGTTTTTTCAAGTCTGTTAGTTTTCCAGACTGGAGAGCTTGAAGCACTGACCTTGCATCTGTCAGGAATACCACAGGCTGTAGGTCAGAGTTGGAGTTCAGCAGTTTTTTAGCTGCCACACTAATTGCCTGGATTTCTGCATCATAATTATTGCAGAATTTTCCTGTTGGTGTTCTGATTGTCTAGGCTTGTGTGGATATTCTATATATACACCTGCACCTCCATTCAGCATTCTGTGCTGACCCATCTGTGTATAAGTTGTTTTTTTTCTGAAAGGGGGTCTGTCAGATGAGAAAGTTAGACTTGGGCCAAATATATATTATCTCTGGCAAGATTTTCAGTCATAAAATGGTTTCATGGTCTCAATATCAACATCAAATCACTTTGCTCTGTTCTTTTGCCAATGTAATAAAGAATATTTGCAAAGCTTTCTTCATTTCCAAGATACACCTGTTCTTGGTTCATTTGCAATATTATAAGACTAAGTTTGCTGCTCTGAGAGAGGTCTGTTGCAGTAAGATGATTCAGTCACTTTGTCCTAAAGATGATGTTGCTTAGTACAAGTTCTTCTGCATTTGCTTTCTGATAACCAAAACAAAATTTTGTCAAATTTCTGCCGTGGAGTATGAAGCCGCTGGTTTACAGAGGAGCTGCATTATTTACACCTCTAGCCCAGCACATCTGATTTTTTAATGCTTTTATTTCAGGTGAACTTCTGAAGCCTGTGACAGTCTTCCTATTTGTTGCCAAGCAAACAAGTGAGTATTTGCTCTATGCCATGATGGTTTATCATCTCTTGAGCTTTGCAGGCCAAAACATATCCCTGGGTGGCAGAAATGGCGAGCAAGGATTTAGTCTTGGCTCATCTAAAGGATTAAACTACATCTTTCTAATATGAGGTGTTTCACTGCCAGTGAACTTGTCTGGTGTAATTAGATGCCATTGCGCCCTGGGTCTTTGGGTACGGGCTCTTATCTCAGCTGTGAGCCTCTTTCAGTATAGGTAGAAAACAAAGTTGAGCTAGGGTTAGTTCACCCTCTTTGCTGAGGTTTCGTTCACCAATATCATGAAATTTTCAAGTTGGATTTCTACCCACATTTGTTTTGGTACTAAGTTGGCTTAGTATTTACCTTTCTACACAATGTGCTGAAAGCTTATTCTTGAGCCTAATTATTGCTTTTGTTATGGTTACAATATTCTCACTTATATTTACAATTGGCACTTCCTGCTAGCGGAGTACTGCCTTTGCATGTACTCAACATATGAATAGTGTTTCACTGAAGACTTTCTCACTATTCTTGCCGTAGTGAGATATTTGACATGACAACATAGCACCCCAGACCAGCCGTTGTTTTAAACAGTGTTTTGGCAGTGAGGACAGAGATATTTTATTCAGAGATATTGTTTATGTTGTGCTCACAATTCTCATTCCATCTCTGTCTACACTACATGGACACGATCCATAAAGTGTTAACTTATTTCGTATGAGCTTCGAAGCAATCAATAACTAGGGTGCACAACAAAGAGGCGCTTTTAAAATCTTGGTTATCTGCGAATTGCTTGAGAGCAATGCATATCCCTCTGCATCACGAACAAGTTCTTGACTATGAACACTATTTTACCTGTTGACACATTGGGCATTTGAAACTCAAGTTGTGCAATTGTTGTCCCCAAGATCTACCCAACACCTATACTTCTTCTGTGTTCATTCTCAATCTCCTGCAGGTTAGAAGAATGTTGTCTAGAAAACGGAATGTGTTATGTCATGGTTTACAGCATTGTTGTAATATCTGCGCCTTTTGGCCTGACACATCTGACTTCAACATGGCTTTGAGTCACTTGACTTTATGTGATGAGACAGCCAGCTCCACCCTATAACCACCTTAGTCATCACTTAAGACATGCATGGAAGGTAAACAGTGTTGCTACTCTTTGGTCCCCTCTCTTGCCCCGTCAACTCACGGGCGTGTGCCTGTACGTAACTCCACCTCCCAGCACAGTGCTGCCTACTCCAGAGAATCTCTCATATGTGCTCATGACAGACTTTCTCTTGCAGGTATACGCACTCTGACATTGGTTTCATTATCATGGTTTTCAAAATAACTCATCTCATAGAAAATATAAGAGAACTAGCCTATATTAATAGTAAGTTTGCTTACTATCCCCGGGTTACAGCGTGTCATGTTCGAAACCACATTTAGGGTAAAAAAATTTCTGTGTTGTGATTTCTTGCCTGATATGACCGCTCCTCCAGTCAACCCAGTTGTAAATGGGTACGCGTTATGGGAGGTAAATTCAACAAGGAAGAGAACTAGTCACCCTACCTATTAGTGTTGTGGCTTAGTGCATGAAGAGTTATCTTCATCCCTGATGGCAGGTTGCTTATCTTTACCTTTAGAAGAACTAGGAGAGAAAATTAAACTCGAACAATCTGAAATTCTTCTTCAGCGTTCATTCTCAATCTCCCGCTGGGTCTCTTTTGTAGCAGGACCATGGTCCTATTAGATTTCCAGCAGGATGTAGTCCAGAGAATGGAAATGTGTTATGTTGATTAAAATTATCATTTTATTTTCGCCAATGGCCCAACACATCAGTCTTCCGCAGAAACAATCTGAAATAGGGACAGATCCTCCAATTGAGGGATATATGGAAATGGATGCAAGTGGAGTAGATAATAGAAGTAACGGACTGAAATGACAAACCAGTGACAGAAAATGATGGATACAGTTTGTTTAAGTCCTATGCTCCACAGTGTGTTAAATATGAATAAATAAATAAATTTATTTAAATTATAATATGATTGCATATGTTTTGTATTTCCACAGAACATTCAGAACTCTTTACAGTCAAATCATGAGTAAGCCTAAAGAAAATGCAGCAAACCAGTTGGTCTTGGCATATATGATTAAGCAAAATAGACCTTACAGTGTACAAGATGTGTTTCAAAATATGGGAAAGGACTTAGGAAAAACAGCAGTGACTAAAGCTATGGAAAGTCTTACTACTGACTGTAAACTCAAGGAAAAGGTATACGGAAAACAGAAAGTTTACGTTGCTGATCAGAGCCAATACCCAGATGTTGATGATGCAGAAATTAAGGCAATGGATAATAAAATAGCTCAGTTAAATGGAAATATTAAACAGCAGGGAGAAGAAATTCGAGCCACGGAGTCAGAGCTGCAGATTTTCAATGGACTTCTATCAACTGCAGCAGCCCGGGAAGAGCTTAGTAAAATTTATCCAGAAATTGAAAACTTAAAGAGCAAGCTTGGGAAACTCAAAGAAGGCATGGTATTGATCTCAAAAGAGGAGAAAGACAAGGTCTTTAAAAATAGAGAAAACTATGTGAAGGAGTGGCGAAAAAGAAAGAGAATTACATCAGACATTTTAAACTCGATACTAGAGGGATACCCAAAGACAAAGAAGCAGTTATATGAAGATATTGGAATAGAAACTGATGAGGATTATAATGTCAAACCACCAGAAATTTGATTTGTTGTTGTTATATTTGTGTGTGTTAATTGTGTGAATAAAACACATACAATTCTGATTCAATCCTTGGACTCATTTCTGTGAAGAAAATTCTATATAGTAGATGATACTATACAAGAATCAGTGGACACATTTACGGAACAAACTTTTGTTCGGATATTTCGTTTCAGCGGAACTGATAGGGGCAACTAACCAGTGTTAGCATTAACATTGACATTTATTATGTCCATTTGTTAGAGCAAATCTCTAATATTGCTGGCAGGGGAGGCTGTGTATTTTAGTGCTTTGGGAGGAAAGTGGGGGGGTTTACAGTTAGAGGTTGGTTAGAGGGGTTGGTTAGATGTTTATAATTTGGGAGGGACCGCTTTCAATGTTGGGAACAAGATTTCGAACAATGTAGCCGATGGGTAGGGACGTGTGTAAGTGGGGACATATTAGACTAGATAACATGTCTTCACAACAAAATTGACTTGCTATGTGGACATAAGTAAAGTAACCCATAGCATTTATTAATGCCGTAGAGGTGTGAGATGTTAGCAATCTCACATTTCAGAGACTGCAAATGAGGACGGTAGCCATCTCCTCTCCCTCGCAGTCTTTACTTCCCGGATTAATCCGGTACCCATTTAAGGCTGGGTCGACCTGGGAGCCATTGCGATTTGAAAACATTTCCACCTCAACTGGGGAATGAACCCAGGACCACTCATATGCGAAGCCAGTGCACTAACCACTGCGCTAAGCGGCTCCCAAAATGTGGACATATTAAACTATAAACAATAAAAAAAATGCATGACTTTGTGCTTTCTGGTTTAGGCTCAACATTTGTTCTCAAACTCCTACTGGTTAGCAACATGTAGTCCAGAGAATAGAATGCGTTGTTTCATGGTTTACAGCTTGGCTGTGATATGCACCTTTTGGCCTGATACATCTGACATCGATTGACTAAATTTGACATATGGAATGGAACAGTCAATTTCATCCCTAAACCTTAATTGCCTCATGTCACGCATGATAGGGCACAGTGTTTCAATTCTTTGCTCCATTTTCTGACACCTTCAACAAACAGGCAGACAAGGAAACAAAAATGTCATTCATTTAAAACAGACGAAACCCTACTTTTTCTAATATAGGGGCCTAACCTATAGTTGTTATTGAAATGTGGTGTTTTCTACTTGTAGTAATATTAACTGTGTAGCATTAATTAACATTACCATTTTCTCTACTTGTAGTAATATTAGCTGTGTAGCATT
Organism: Meghimatium bilineatum; assembly: GCA_034231615.1. NCBI lineage: Eukaryota > Metazoa > Mollusca > Gastropoda > Stylommatophora > Philomycidae > Meghimatium > Meghimatium bilineatum. Next base: position 48,374,094 of record CM067322.1, on the reverse strand, counting down.
AATTAACATTACCATTATGATTTCTGTCATCCATCTCCACAAACATCTGTCTTGAGTGTTGATACAGTCTCTATGTTAACATGTCTCTTTTCTTGAAGTTAGTCTGTTCAGAATTCTCTCACTGTCATTCACTTCAGCATTCATAAAAATGAATATACTTTATAATATGTCCCAGTCAATAGAGTCGAGGGAGGATTCTTTAGAGCTACTCAACACATATTCTAACACAGATGTGAGTCTTGGACAATAAATAAACAGGATAGTGGAATAACTAAATAAAATAAAAAGTAACTAATAAAAAGTGGGAAAAATGTTTTGTCGGTTAAGAACAGCACCTAAATGTGCATTAAATGATGATGATCATCATCAAGTGCCGTCTCCGCAACGAAGGTTGGCTGCAACGTATCTCCAACATCTCCTGTCTCTTGTCTTGGTGGTGCACTCTGCTAGACTGTAACCTGTCCATCGTGTAATGTTACTCTCCCACTTGTATCTCTGCCTACCTCTTGCTCGCTTCCCTTTGACTTTACCCTCAAGTAAGGTCTTCAATAGGGTGTCATGTCTTTTTTTTCCAGAGAATTGAAATGCGTTGTGTCGCTGTTTTATTTGCGCCAATGGCCCGACACATCCGTCTTCAGCGGGATGTCTTTTAATGTGTCCAAAGTATTTTATTTGCCTGATCTTTATTTCTCTTAGTAGTTCTTTCTTCATATTAAGTGTCTTTAGCACCTCTTTATTTGTTTTCTTCTCTTTCCATGATGTTCTCCCTATTCTTCTATATACCCACATCTCAAAGGCATCAATTTTGTCTTCTAATTGTTTATTTAGTGTCCATGTTTCTGAGCCATACATTAATATGGAATAGATGTAGCATTTTATAATTCTCATTTTTAACTTGTTTGTAATTGTTTAGATATTAATAATTTCCTCATGTCATTGAAGGTACTTTTAGCCATTCCTATTCTCCTTTTAACTTCTGTTTCACATCTGCCATCATTTGTGACTATGTGTCCAAGATATTGATACTGTTTTACTTGTAGTTTCTCTCCCTGTATGTTTATGTTTACCTCCTGTTCTTCTGTGTCTTTGCTGATTATCATGGTTTTTGTTTTTTGAATATTTATATCCAGTCCATATTTATTACTTGATTTATTGACTTGATCTATTAGTCTTTGTAGTTCATGTTCACTTTCTGCTAAAAGAACAGTGTCATCTGCATCTCTAATGTTGTTTATTATTTTCCCATTGATCTTGAGTCCTGGTATTTCTTCTATATTTTTTAAAGATATTCTCTGTGTATATATTAAATAGGTTTGGTGATAAAATGCATCCTTGTCTTACCCCTCTTCTTATTTCTATGTATGGAGAGTAGCTGTTTTCACACCTTATTGATGCAGTTTGTTCCCAATATATATTTCTAATCAGCCTGATGTCTTTTCATTTAGAGCTTTTATTATGTCTGCTTTTATGTTGTCAGAGCCTGCAGCTTTTCCACATTTTATTGAATTTATTGCATGTTCTACTTCTGATTTCAGTATTGCTGGTCCATCATTGTTGTGTATTGTTGGTTTTTTTGTTCCGTTGGTCGTCAAACAGTTCTGTTACATAATCTGCCCATCTTGTGAGTGCTTCTGTTTTATCACATATTTTTTACCATTTTTATCTTTAATGCAGCCACCCCCATTTATAGGATTTTTCTTATTTGTGATCAGCCTTATCTCCTTATGCATTTTGTCTTCTGTTGTATGGACATCTCCTCTATTTCACTGTATTTTGTTTCTAGCCATTGTTTATTCGCTGTTCTGCACATGTTACGTATCTCCTTGTCTATACTTGAGTATTTTGGCATATTTTTAGCTTTCTTTCTTTCTGTCATTTTCTCTAATATTTCATCTGTCATCCATGTTTGTTTGTTCTTGGTATTTCTTGTTGGTAAATTGTCACGATGTTTGAATACTTTTCTTTAGGCTTTCCCATTTATTGTCTATTTTCTCTTCTGTATTGTTCCATGCACTCTATCATTAGATGTTCATATCTATTCCTTACATCTACAAGGTATTTTTGTTGTATGTCTTGTTGTTTTAGTGCTGATGCGTTTATCTGTGGTTCTTGGACTCCTCTATTTACTATCTTTTTAAGTTTGACATTTATTTTGCACAGCACTGGATTATGGTCAGAGTTGATATCTGCACCTGGGTATGTTTTGATGTTTTTGACACTATTTCTAAATCTATTGTTAATCATAATGTAATCTATTTGGTTCCTCTTTCTGTCTCCTGGGCTTTTCCATGTATATAATCTTCTATTTTCATGTTCAAAGAATGTATTACACATGATCATATTGTTCTCCTCACAGAACTGTATAAGTCTTTCTCCTCTGTCATTTCTTGTCCCTAGTCCGAATTGCCCTACAATGTTCTTATGTCTTCCTTTCCCTATTTTTGCATTCATGTCACCCATGACTATTAAAATGTCTGTTGATTTTACTGGTTTGAGTAGTTGTTGTAGATCTTCGTAGTACTGTTCTTTTTCTTCTTCAGTGTAATCTGTAGTTGGTGCATATTAAATGATACTACTGTGTAAACATACAAATTTTATCACCAGTAAATATTTTATGTTTCCCGTTAGGGAGTTGAAGGGAAGGTTTTGATTTTTGTAGCTTTTATCACTGTTTTATATAAACCTCTTCATTTTGTATAATTCTCAACAATTTCTGAAACCACATTTATTGAATATTCAATTGTATCTTTAGTGCAAAAGAGTGGAACCGCAAATATGCTAATGAATTTTGGCAAAATGTACGCATACCGGAACCTTGAACACTTGAAATATAAAGTAATCATATTTATATAATGGAAAACATAAAATGGTGTAATAGAAGGTGTTTCCTTCAGTCATTTCATTTGTACCCCTCGTAGTCAGGTACGATTCTTTTAACCGCGGACGTGAGTCCAATTTGGTTATATCATAGCTTTTTAGCAATACAAATAATGACGATTATGATCAAGGCAATTAGAATACATACTCCAACACAAGATGATTATAAATTATGAACAGAATAAGTTGTCATTCTGCGCCTCAGAAAAGGACACAATCGACTCCTCAGCCACATGTATACAAAGTTCAATATTGGCAACAAGACCATGTGGACAGGCACCTCAGACAGCAGAGCGTATTCTTCGGAAATGCTAGAAATATGAAATACCGAAGCAAATCCATTGTCTCAAAGAAACAACATTAGAAGAAAAACTCCACGGATCTCTGTATAAGTTACAGAACACAAGTTTAGTTTATAGAAGAAAAACTCCACGGATCTCTGTATAAGTTACAGAACACAAGTCAAGTTTATAGAAGAAAAACTCCACGGATCTCTGTATAAGTTACAGAACACAAGTCAAGTTTATAGAAGAAAAACTCCACGGATCTCTGTATAAGTTACAGAACACAAGTCAAGTTTATAGAAGAAAAACTCCACGGATCTCTGTATAAGTTACAGAACACAAGTCAAGTTTATAGAAGAAAAACTCCACGGATCTCTGTATAAGTTACAGAACACAGGTCAAGTTTATAGAAGAAACAAAACTACAGGTATGAGCATGTTCCAAGTCGATGAAAGAAGAAGATAATGATACAAATGTTACCAAGACTCCGAAGAAATATATGACTTGTAAAAGAAATACCACTTAGTTTATCTGCAAGGTCAACTGTTTTCGTGAGGTCACATTCTTTTGTGATAACCATGTCGATCTAGATGTCCAGCGGTTCTCAACCTGTAGGTAACGACCCTTTGGGGATCGAACGACTCTTTTACAGGAGTCGCCTAAGACCATCGGAAACCACATATTATGAAGTAGCAAAAAAATTATTGTATGGTTGGGGGGGGGGGTCACCACAACATGAGGAACTGTATTAAAAGGTCGCGACATTAGAAAGGTTGAGAAACACTGCTGGAAGGTCATGGTGAATGACTCATTGACAAACATGATATTCCCGAATACGAATGACATCATCGTTATGCAATATTTTACAAACATAAATTTACTCTTATTGCTAGAACAAGCTAAATAGCAACGTTAGAGTTGTCAAGCCGCCGAAGTTGGATGTATAAAAATCCAGTAGCGCACATACAACGGTGGCGCAGCAAATATCCGTTCTTTGGACAACCTTCTGCTGAAAATCCAGAAAGACTATTGTCCTGCTACAAAAGAGATCCAGTAGGGGTTTGAGAGCGAACGCTAAAAAGGTGGTCAAATATTATAAAGGATGGATAGCAAGGTTATTTGATCTAGTTCGTACATGTAGGAATTACATTTTTTATAATGACGTCATGGGCATTCTTGTTCGTGAGCACTTTTATTCGCGTATGTCTAGTTTTGTCACTACTGATGGTTCACTTTGCTCGCTGGTTAACGCCCCTTAACCCCACAACCATTCAAACACCCCGTTCTACTCGCACTAGAAGTGATTTCAAATTCTTTTCGTAAGATCATATTGTCTTCCAGTGGTGTGTCTTTATTTAGAGTGTTTTTGTGTGTGCGATTTTAATGTCATTCTTTTCCACGATTATGTCATTGAAGCCAACGTGTCTACTCTTTTATTTGCGGTGGACTTTCGTATGTACAAGACAATTATTCACAGAAGTCTAGAATAAGCAATGTATTCCACCCAACCATACCATTTTTATCTTTCTCAATACTGTATGCGCCTTTTAGAGTCTGTCACCACTACAGATCCTATTTTTGTGTGTGCCAGAAATAAGTTTTAGTGTCGTCTCCATTCTCATACTGGAGTTTGTTGCATTTTTCGCAACTACTGTATTATACCTAGCTCTAGCAAGAAAACCACAGCCTAACGTATTGCTTGGCACCACAGAAACATCAGTGAATATAATACATCATCTTCGGTAGTGTTATCACACACATCATTTGCTTTTCATGCTCTACTTTTTCCATTTTACCAAGTTCTTCACTATAAAGAATATAGAACAATAAGTTTGATGAATCATATAACCAAAATACTGTTCAAGATAATACAAGAAAGAAGTAGAAACAATATAGATAATGAGGTCTCTGAAGAGCAATTCGGTTTTAGGAAAAACAAAGAAGCCAGAGAAGTTATACTTAGTATCACACTATTGATGATAGATAAATATATAGAGGTCCAAAAGGTATCTATATTTGCTTCATTGACTACAGCAATGTCTTTGACAGAATCCAGCATGAAAAATTAATCGAATGTCTTCAAGAAATAGACATAGATGGAAAATACATCAGACATTAGAAATATATAGTGGGAACAGACTGCATCAATAAGGTATGAAAACAACTAATCACCATACATAGAAATAAAAAAGAGGGGTAATACAAGGATATATTCTATCACCCAGCCTATTTAATATATGCACATAGAATATCTTTAAGCATATAGAACGAATGCCACGACTCAATATAAGTGGGAAAATAATAAACAACATGAGACAAGCAGACGATACTGTTCTTTTAGCAGAAAGTGAACATCGATTACAAAGATTAATAGATGGTTCACTTTGCTCGCTGGTTAACGCCCCTTAATCCCACAACCATTCAAACACCCCTTTCTACTCGCACTAGAAGTGATTTCAAATTCTTTTCGCAAGATCATATTGTCGATAAATCAAGTAAAGAATATGGAATGGATATAAACATCAAAATAAACAAAAACCACGATAATCAGCAAAGTCACAGAAGAACATGTGCTAAATATAAAAATACATGGAGAGAATGTACAAGTAGAGCATTTTCAATATCCTGGACACATAATCACAAATTATGCACATGTGACACCGAAGCTAACAGGAGAATAGGAATGGTTAAAAGTACTTTCAATGACATGAGGGAAATATTAACATCTAAAAAAATAAATTACAAAGCTAAGAATTAGAATTATAAAATCCCGCCGAAGACGGATGTGTCGGGCCATTGGCGCAAATAAAACGGCGACACGACGCATTTCCATTCTCTGGACTATATCCTGCTGGAAATCTAATAGGGCCATTGTCCTACTGCAATAGAGATCCGGCAGGAGTTTGAGAATGAACGCGGAAGAAGAAGAATTATAAAATGCTACATCTGTTCTATATTAATGTATGGCTCAGAAACGTTTCCCTCGCCCGTGTGGGCCCGAGAGAGGTGCAACAAATAGCAATACTTTTACCTTCCATGCATGTCGTAAGAGGCGACTAAGGAAGTTATGGGATGGAGTTGGCTATTCCATTTACTAGGGTCAGTGACCCAAAGCCATGCTGAAGTCGAATGTGTCAGGCCGAAAGACGCAGATATCACAGCAATGCTGTAAACCATGTCACAACGCATTCCGTTCTCCGGAATACATCCTGCTAATCTGCAGGAGTTTGAGAACGAACGAAGAAGAAAAATAAGATTAGTATTTGTGGAGTGGGTGCTTGATGTCGATGAAGACTTTACTCAGTGAGACACAGGTACTGAAGTCTTACTGAACGACGACAAACACACTATCACTGTAAGATGCTCACGTGAAAGAATACACACAACAAAACACAGGATATAATCATATAAATAACAATACGCAGGACATAATCGACGTTTCGACCAAAAGGCCTTTTGGCAATAATCTAACAATAACCAAAAGGTTATGTAGTATTGGTCATAGCATGTATCTCGTTGCCACCATATGTGTATCTCTAGTGCATTCCAGAACTATTCATTCTTTATTCACTCCATCGTTGACACTGTCTTGAATTAGGTGTCACAAATTGTACAAGCAACGACTGACTCTAATCAGTTGGTTAATGGGGGAGGGGCAGGCAGCCGATGTTCAATATGTGCAGCCGCCATTCTTCTGAGAGCTCTTATACCACATTTGCTTTTCTTGCTCAAAATGAAATATGTATAATAGCCTTCGTTGGAATGCCATCCTTAACAAATTGTTGTAGCCTATGTGTCTCTTAAAGTGTCCTGGCCAATAAACATTATATTCGGCGTTTAAGCCTGTACTATTAAGTTATTTAGTGAACACCAATACTTCTCAAAGCACTGCACTCTGAGAGTGTGAGTCTTCTGAATATGAAATTCTTCTTCTTTCGTTCACTTGAAACATGTCTATATATGTAATTCTGTCTCCTTAATAAAACTCACTGTCTTTTGTAGTTCATACACTGTCCCATAGAGTGTTGATTCCAGTGTTGTTTCCTCTGGCCAATATGTCTGCCTCAGCGTTTCATGCTCAGAACACTCTTGAAGTTGAATATGAAATAAATCTTTAGGGAGACCACAAGTACCGTATCATCAATAGACGCCAAAATGCTCGGCGTCACCTTCCATGATTAAACTTTGATTAGGCAAGATTGAAAGCAACAGAGACAGAGGGCAACAACGTGAGAAAATATTAGACAGTTTAACGACCTGGCACGGCAGGGAAACAACTATCTTGATATATAATACTGGAGATAGAGAGCTGCGGAGAGCCATGATCGCCTACGCCAACCGGCGTGACATCTAATGATAATGATGTCTTATAGATACAGGTCGTCCTTTTCCGCATATCTCTGAGCTAATTATGTATATTAAGATGTCACAAGAGAAAGTAAAAGTTCGACTAGCACATAAAAAATTACAATAGCACATAGGAATCTTGTTTCCTATGTGGATTTTTGGGAGGGGTTTTCAGGCGTATTCTTTATTCCCAAAAGTCTCCTACACACAGCGGTATATAACGCTTTGATAAGAAACTTTCATTCAGGGGGTGTGATCAATTTTATGTACGTAGAAAGTCAGTTCCACAATTTAGTATACAGGTGTACAATCACAAAGACCTACCTGCAACCATTTAGCGCAGTGGTTCTCAACCTTTTTAATGTCGCGACCCTTTAAAACGTTCCTCATGTTGTTGTGCCAGATAATTATATAACCACATAATTATTTTGCTACTGTTATGAATCGAAATGTAAATATCTGAGATGCAGGGTGTAGTTTCGTTACAATTTGAACATAATTAAAGTATAGTGATTAATCACAAAAACAATATGTAATTATATATTGTGAGATGTTTATTTCTGACTACAAATAAATGAAATTTTGTCTTGTAGCATGGGTAAAGTCCTAATGTAACAACAGTAAACTACATTGCTACCTTTTGTATTGAAGCATGGTGTAGCATGGGTAAAGTCTTAATGCAACAACAGTAAACTACATTGCTACATTTTGTCTTGAAGCATGGTGTAGCATGGGTAACAGTCCTAATGCAACAATAGTAAACTACATTGCTACATTTTGTCTTGAAGCATGGTGTAGCATGGGTAAAGTCTTAATGTAACAACAGTAAACTACATTGCTACATTTTGTCTTGAAGCATGGTGTAGCATGGGTAACAGTCCTAATGCAACAATAGTAAACTACATTGTTACATTTTGTCTTGAAGCATGGTGTAGCATGGGTAAAGTCTTAATGTAACAACAGTAAACTACATTGCTACATTTTGTCTTGAAGCATGGTGTAGCATGGGTAACAGTCTTAATGCAACAATAGTAAACTACATTGCTACATTTTGCGACAGCATGCGCAAAAAATCCAACGTCAGTGCAAAGATTGAGATTGCTTCTTTCTCACTAAATCAAAAATTATTGGCGCAGTCGTGGCAACAGCGCAAGGAAGGTCATCTTCCGCAACTCTACTTCTGTATTTACATTTGATAACCAACAAGCTGGAAAACCCTGTTTTACAAAGATGTGGTGTTGGAAATGGAAGAAGAAAACACAACAGTCTCAGATAGAACAGGATATTCCTGCAAACACTTGATCCAGAATTTTGTAACTGACATTTTAGAGAAATCAGTTCTCGCTTCATCGCGGTTAATAAGTTCAATCGCCCGTGTGTTGCCGGAGCAAAGAATAGCAACACTGTTTACCTTCCACGCATTTCGTACGAGGCGACTAAGGAGGTTATGGGATGGAGTCGGCTGTCCCATATAGGGTCAGTGACCCAAAGCCATGCTGAAGTCGGATGTGTCATGCCGAAAGGCGCAGCTATCGCAGTAATGCTGTAAACCATGGCACAACGCATTCCGTTCTCCGGACTACATCCTGCTAATCTGCAGGAGTTTGAGAACGAACGCAGAAGAAGAAGAAGAAGTACTATGCTCTAGTTATCAAATTGAGGTCGTCAAGCATTTAACCTCTCTCTGCCCATATTGATTCTTGATTAGGAACACGCTTCTCAGCACTGGGGGCATTACCATATATGTTTTGCTTGCCGTTCCGTCAGCCATCTAAAAGTGTATAAGCTCAGTGTCCCAGTCAGTTGCTGATTACGCGTTCTTCTGATTTTTCTGGAGAGGGAGCACTTTCTCCCATCACCTCCATTTCATAGTCACTCCCATTTCTACCATTCTCTGAATATGTACATTGTCACGTTCGACTTCCTCCTCGTCTTCTCTAATGGGTATCCATGACTGCTCTAATCAATTCAATCCTGTCTCTTCTTATCTTGGTGATATTCACCATAGCTTTACCAACCAACACATCGGCTCTTTCGTTTCCCCTGACCCCACCATGACGAGGACAGTAAATCCATGTAATGCTCTGCGCATTGTCGAGAAGAGTGACCCATTCAGTTCTGATCATACACTTTTCTATCTTGCGCAGCATATTTTGAGAGTCCGATAGAATCACTGAGTCTGTTGGTGGTTGCGTTACCAGTCAAGTGAGAGCTGATGTCTCTGTTTCTATTTACATTCTCATACTCGATGTTGTAGTGGGTTAGGCAGCTGACTTCTCAGCTAATTTCGGGCCATTTTGGTAGGCCACGAAACCCCCAACCACACCTGTTTGTTTCTTGCGTTCTGTGTAAATTATTGTATCATGTGGCTTCGAGTGCTGCAGTATGAGTTTTTGGATCATTTCCTCTGTTCTGTTGGCAGCCCAGTCGCGGCACTCTCTTCCCACCGGTATCACCGCTGTTGTCAATAATTTCTCTCTTCGCCAAATGTCACCCAAGGAGGCAGTATCGTGATCGATTGGTATTAAAGAAGACCTGTTCGCTACATTAAGTTGCACCCCCATGCGTTACGTGTTGTGATTATTGTTTGGCTTTCAGTTGGTTACTATTTATATACTTGGAATCGCGTGCCAAAAATATCCAAGACGATTCCAAGTGTATAAATAGTCTGTATTTGTACTGGGTGTATGTGATGGTGTTGCGCGATGATGTCACCACGCAGGGTACTCGTATGTGGGCGTATCTGCATGTGGTCAAACCCGCCTGGAGACGGATAGAGGAGCGGTATCTTGGGTCTTAAAACCATTGAAAATATTTGTTTCCGGTAGTCTTAGGCGACCCTGTGAAATGGTTGTTCGATCGACCCCCCCAAAGGAGTCTCGAACAACAGGTTGAGAAACGTTGATTTAGTGGTATCAATATTATCCAACAGTAAGACGTAATGGCATATAGGCACCGTTAGTATTTCTTCTGCTGAAGCAATATCAGGCTGTCTGGTGAAGTGTGTCGATAAGTTGGAACTCTTATCAGTATTCGTAAGGTTAACCACGTCTACAAACTTTGATATGACAATTATTCACTGGATTAGAATTAACAGACCAAAACACGGAGTGTCAGAGTGTGATGCAACGCATCACAGTATATTTATAGGAAATGGTCTAATAAGATTAATCGGTTTTAATACTGGGTATTTTGGCGACCTAGGAAAACTCTGTCCCTCCCCCTTTCCACATTTTTTTTACATAAACTAAATTAGTTTCGGTTGTGACGTACATAATAGTTGATTTTGGAAGGAGCGAAAGGGGAGCAAACAAAAAAGCAACACTGTTCGTGTTAATATGCGAATCGATACTAATATGCAACTATGAGTTAAAGATAGAAAAATGTGCTATTAAGTTAGCTTCTTTTTTAAAAGGACAATCTATTACTCTTGACGTTAGCAACTTAAATAAAGGTCAAGTTCCTAAAAAGGTTGTCACAGTGAGTTATGGAACTGATTATAATTAGCATCTTGTATATATTTTGATGCATTATTTTAGATATAATCAATATATAAGTATAATCAACCTTACGACGCCCCCCCCCCCCGTTGTAGAATCAACATCAAATTAACCAGAAAAGAAATTAAAGAAATGACACATCTAAGGTCAGACTTAAGAGTAACCTAACGAAGACAGCTACTAAGTTGAACAATGATTGCATCTTATAAGATAGACATGTGCAAGCTGCGTGGAACACTGCACTGGCACTATATATAACTGTCAAACCGAGTTTCAAATACAAGTCACCGGTTGATTTGCGTGAAATATCATTGCATTTCCTGGACATGTATGTACAATATAACATATTTATTTTCTTATTTTAATATAACGTTTGTTTGTTTATACATTTTCTAGTTGAAATAACTGAAAATGAATCTGAGATGTGATTCCAAGAATCATAATTCTTATTCTCCTGCATTCACGTTTCATGGAGATAGTGATGGTATTTATGAAGAAAGTCTGCTTTAAATAATTCATACCACCATTCATGGAAGGTCTATTAATTTCTTTGATTATTTATTAACTGCAAAAAACATTCAGTCGTCATGGGCCGGTGCCACTCGTGTAAATGTAGGCTTCTACTATAGGCCTAGTTAGTAGTTTCGTTAGTAATTGTCTTGTCCCACTGTATCTGTGGTTCAAATTATATTGTTTAAAAAATAATTTAAAAAAAAAAAAAAAAAAAAAAAAGAGATGCAACATTATTGCAATGCTAATGGACATCAAATTTAAAGCGTGTACGAAAGTTTTGCTTTGCGGAATTCATGTTTGAACCTTGGCATGAAGAACCTTTCAGACGGTAACAATAAAATGATGTTGATTAAATTTGGTTTGGACTTCTATTCTTTGCAACTTCTTCTTCTTCTTCTTCGGTGTTCATTCTCAAACTCCCTCTGGATATCTCTTGTAACAGGTCAATGGTCCTACTAAAATAACAACAGGATGTAATCCAGAGAATGAAAATGCGTTGTGCCGCCGTTTTATTTGCGCCAATGGCCGGACACATCCGTATTCGACGGTTCTTTGCGACGTAGTCTCTGTTTCAGTAAGGTGTATGACTATCTCTAGCCTCTATCAGAGAACGACATCTCCTTGACATGGATCCGATTAGCCGTTGGATCTGTTGTTGTGGGATGGACGTCCACTCTTCCCGCAGTTCAAGAGACAACAGTCGGAGATTGGCTGGAGAAACGTCTCGCTCGCGGAGTCTTTTGCCGAGTACATCCCATAAGTGTTCTATGGGATTCATGTCTCATGACATCGCTGGTCACGGAATGTTCTGGGCGTTGGTGTCAGCGAGGAACTGGGTGGTTTGTTGTGCTATATGAGGTCGAGCGTTATCCTGCTGAAAAATCGACCCTTGTGCAGCCAAAATTGGAAGGACGACAGGACGAACAATTTTAGTGACGTATCGTTCAGTATTAAGGCGTCCATCAATTTGCACCAGGTCACTTCCTCCCATGAAGTTGATCGCCTCCCACATCAGTACACCTCCAATAGGATGTGGCGGAGTCTCATCAACGCTGTTCTGGTCGTTAAACTCATGAAATCTGCTGTAAACTCTTCTCCGTTATCGTGTCGCTTCGATTCTTGAGGCGACGCAACCATATGAAGCGGTTTTCGGCAGAAATTGTTGTTCTTCTTCTGCGTTAAGCTTCTGTCATCATGCTATATTGTCAGACCTGTCGTCGGGGCGAAGTCCACTGTCTTCTCCAGGTCAGAGCGGCTGCCCATTTGTCTCAAGTCTGTATCTTCTAGTCAGATCTGCTGTCTCTACTCTTTTGTATGTTGGGCAATCCTGAAGTATGTGTTCAGAAGTATGGGTTCCGGATCCACATGAACATTCATCTGTGTATGAGATCCTTAATCGGTAAAGGTGACCCAACAGTCTGCAGTGGCCTGTTCTAAGGCGAAAAATTGTGGTCTGTTGATATCTTTGGAGGAGATGTATTGCATAATGTTTGTCTTCCACTTACATTTGTTTCTTCCGCTTTGCTGTGTATGTGTTCTGGGTTATTGTTTTTGCTTCTCTGTAGGACAGTGGGTGTCTGTGTTGTTCCATTTCGCTTCCATTTTTTTGACAGAGCATGCACTTTCTCATTTCCCATGATTCCACGGTGTGACGTATCCATTGAAGGGCAATACTTAGTGCCGGATTTACCTATAAGCTAAACAAGCTTTAGTTTAGGGCCCCCACGATCTTAATCGTTAAAGGGCCCCATATCTCAAATAGCTTAGGGCCCCATATCTCAAATAGCTTAGGGCCCTATCAAGTCTAAATCCGGCCCTGGCAATACTTGATGATTTATGGATATATCTTAGCTCATGTCTGATGTTGTGCAGAAGGCTTTCATTTATATTTCTCTGAATTGAATCCAATAGGGATCTGCAATCTGTGAATATAGCTATTTTCTTTGGTCTTGGCAGCCCTGGTTCGGTGAAGACTCTCAGCGCTTGATAGGGTGCAACTGCTTCTGCTCTACAGTTGGTGGAGTATTTCTAGGCTGAAAAAAAATTGTGATCGGGGTTTCCCGTCTTTGAGTCTTATAAGAATTCCACCTCTTCTATTCCCTAGTGCTCCCTCTGCCGATCCATCTGTGTAGACATGTGTCCATTCCTTAGGATTGTTTTTTTTTTATTTTTTATCATCTCTAGTGCCAATGCTTTTAGTTGAGGTGGAGTCTGAAATTGCTTATTAATTATTCCTGGAACATTCGTTATTATGGAGATGTTTTGGAGACTATCTGGCTCTTCAAACTGCGTTAGTTTTTCAATGTGAGGATGTCTTTGTGTTGTTGATGGAGATGGTTGGAGATGTGACAGAAGCTGGTTCTCTTCAGTCTGCTTGTGGTTGATCTAGAAATTTGCGCATGCACTGGATGGTTTTGTATGCGCTTAATTTTTTTCCCATTTTCACAAGCACTCTTTCTTCTCTTCTGTAATCCAGTGGGCGAATGTGTACGTGTTTTTCCATTGCATGGATTGGATTGGATTGGTTTTGATCCCTCCTTAGATAAGCCCTGCATTTTGTACTTTAGATAGGCGATATGTATTTGTTTTTGATGCTGATGTCCAGGCTGTCATTCCATATTCTATTAAAGGTCTGACAGTACCCATGTAGACGTTTTGTAGAAATACTTCCATTTGCTCCCCAGCTTGTGCCTGCAAATTTCTTCATCAAAGATAGTTTCCTGGTTGCTTTTTTATCAGTGTTTATCAGGTGTGGTTTCCAGGTGAGTTACTTGTTTAGTTTGACCCCGAGATATGTAGGGTTATCCTCATGTGCTTACGCACTTCCCTTTATCTGTAGATTTGCTTTTTCTTGATTGTGTGAAAGTGAGATGGTTGTTAAAGTTTTGGAGTGATTGATCTGGACTCCCCAGTCAGATCCCATTCATTTAGAGTGTCAAGTGCGGTCTGCATTGTTTTTATTTGCAGTGAAGAATTTGCTTGCCACATTCCAGGCAGCAAAGTCATCTGCATGAAAGGTCTTTGAATTGTGACAATTTCTCTCTCATATCGTTGATGAATACTAGGAAGAGGGTAAGAGAGATCACCCTTCCTTGAGGCACTCCTTGTTGGAGAATAACACGTTTGCTTAGTTTACCATCAACTTTTACTCTTACGGTGCGGTAGCAGAGGAAATCTTTTATCCAGCTGAATATTCTGCCTCCACTTTTGTTCTGTAGAAGCTTGAAGAGGAGTCCATCTTTCCACACCTTATGGATTGTCTTGATCAATCCATAAAAGTTGCGAGCACCTTTTCCTTCTTTTGAAAAGCATTTTCGATTTCCTGTGCTAAGTATATGAGCTGGTCTTCAGTGCTTCGATTTTTCCAATAGGCCGACCGTGTCTTGGTGAGCTTTTGGTTTACATCTAGGTATGTTATCAGTCTAGAGTTGACCATTCTCTCCATTTCGTTTCCAACGCAACTCAAGAGGCTGACTGGTCGGTAGATTGACTTGCTGTTTTTTTTTTTTCGTTTTTTACCGGTTGGGATGATGACAGCTGCATGCCATAAGTCTGGCATTTTACCAGTTCTCAATGATTGGTTGAAGATGGTAAGGAATTTGTTTATGTTGATTGACCCTAAGTTCCTGATCATATCATTGGTTATGCCTGGGGCCTTTTTGGTTTTTAGTTTTCCTATGGCACCATTTAGTTCTGCAATGGTAAAGGGTATCTTCATGCATGGCTCTGGATTTTGATTCTTCAGTTTTCTTTTAATTTCTTTTATTACTTCTTTGATACGTCTATGAGAAAGTGTTGTTGTGCTTTCCTCCTTATAGAAGTCAGCTAAATTGTTTGCTGCCATTTTTCCTGTGTGAAAATTTCCCTCTTCTTTGATGACAGTCTTGTATTGTGGATTCTTTGTTTCTTCATTTAGAGTTCTTGTAAGGTTCCATAATTTGCTTATGTCTTTTGTCATGCTTAGACTGCTGGTCTTTTCATGACAGCTCTTTTGAATCTCTGTTTATTTCTGCTCATTGAACGTGTGTTTGATTTCACTGTGTTTCTTTGTGTTTTCTACTGTAAGGTTTTGGTCCATTGTATGTCTTGCATCATTCAGCTCGTTATGCAATTTTTCTAGGGTCTCACTCCAATAAGCCTTGTATTCTCTTCGTCTGCTCCTTGGGATTGCCTTCTGTGCAAATTGGAGTATCGCTTTGTTTATTTGTGAGTAGTTGTGGTTTATATTGAGAGCGATATTTTGGCAGAGCTGGTCTATTTGTTCACTGAAGAGGATTCAGTTTAATTTCTTGAAGTTTCAGCATGGGGACATGCTATGTTGTCCTGTACTTCCTGTCTTTAAAATGTGTAGGATGACTGATACATAGTCACTTCGTCCCACCCAGTTGGCTTTCTACTGTTCTTGCAATGTGTCTATCTATGTCATCTGTTGCCATGGCAAGGTCTGGTGAACTAGTTTTTTTTCAAGGCTCTGGAGTAGAATGTTGGTGTATCATCTGGCTGGTTTATTGGAGTTAGTTTGTTTTTCATCATCCAGTCTTCTATCTCTTCACCTCTTTGATCCGTATCCTCGTAGTCCCAGCTTGGTGAGTGGCCATTGAAGTCACCCACTATTATGTGTCTCGATTACTCTATCTTTAGTTTATATAGTTCTTTTTATTTGTGGCAGGAGGACCGTAGCAGTTTGTGATTGATGTTTCTCCGCCAGGTAGCAGCAATTTCACTGTTACGTGTTCGAGTTCTCCTTCTCTGAATCTCTTTACTTCTATTGCTGGTATTGATATTTTTTTTTTTTTTACAAATGTTAGTATTCCTTCCTATTTTGACTCTTTTGGATCGATCTAGGAGGAAGGATTCATAACCACGAACAAAAATCTTTGTGTGTCCTTGTATGCACATTATGTCGATCTGGTTTTTCCTCAGGAATGCCTGTGGCTCATCCTTTTTTTGTTTCGCACTCCTTCCGCAGTCCCGACCATCTCTGAGGCATTTAGTTTGGCCAGTAGCACTACTCTGCTTTCCTCTGACCTCTTGGTTAGCAGAGGCAAAGGTCGCGTGAATGGGACCTTTCAATGCAATGGGCCCGGCTCCGCTTCTCCCCGGTTTTAGCTGATAGGAGCGACGCTATGATGATAGGGTTAATTGTCGCATGACCACATTTCTGTAATAGCGTGTGTACCCTAATTTATCCCAGTATCTGTGCCATCGCTGGCTAACACACTCCGTTTTTGGCAGGCTGGGTTGAATATTTCTATCTGGGATGTCTCCGATAGCCTTTCCATCTCCCGAAGGCACCTATAACGCAGTAGTTGTTTGTATTTAAAGTGTTCTATCTTAGGAAATCTTTCTTACCAAATTTATGAGCTTTTCCTGCCCAAGTATTTACCCCCTAACCTACCCTACCCTGCCCCAACCCCACTTATTGGAACGTTAGAAATTGTAGGTAGGGAGTTGAACTTTGGTCTACTACGTCTATCTCGAACGGGCGTTTCGCTGTCAGCAAATTGGTCTCTGCTAATTATACCGTGTATTACCTCTTACACCCGCGGATACAAAGCCGTTATCATCTGATAGCGTGCTTCTAGCATAGAAAACGCTCGATAAAAGAATTTAGTTGAAGATTTCTCTTAGCCAAGGTTCCATTTACCTACAGCTTGAACATCTCGCCAGATTTCGAGTTTCTATACACATTTCTGAGGTCTTAGAAGAATTGGCTTCCGGCAACGTACTTCTAGAAGATGGCTTGATGTTAGTTATCCATCATAAACAATATGCCCTAGTGCCTTCCTTATTTTGTTGTCACGAGTTTAGTGCAACTTACACTTTACGTTGCCTTTTAGTGCAGTATTGACTTATCATCATCATCTGGTGCCGTAATGACATGATGATTATAGATGATTATAGATCTCCAGAACTCTCTATTTTCAGTTTCTTTTATCAGGATCGTTGTTGACTTTTTTTTTTGCCATGTATATCTCACATATTTACTCACATAAGCCTATAGTCATCGATCTTTATTGCTGTCTATCTTTTTCGTTATAAATATGTTCTCCAGACCTTCTCGTCTCATTACGTGGCTAAAAAAATATAGACATATTTTTTCCCCAGATATTATTAAGTAATTTGACTCAGCATCTCAGTGTTAGCTTTTCTAGCTGTCCGTGGTACTATAAATGTTTTTCTATTGAGTCACATCTCTGCTGCCTCAACATTGTCACTATCCAGGTTATTTATTGTCTAAGACTCGAATTCAGATGTTAGAAACTGTGGTATGTAGCTTTGAAGAACTCCGTATCCATATGCAGGTTATGTGTAGACGTTTTACACGACAAATGGGCCATGTTTCGTCGGGGTATTGTACCTAGTATTACACATTTGAACCATGGGAACAAATAATCTGACTGTTCATGTCAGCAGTTGTAGTCGTGCATTCCGGAAGCAAGCCGGATGTGTTTGGGCGAAAGACGCAAATATCGCAGCCAATCTTTGAACCATGAAACAGAGCTTCCGTTCTTTGGACTAAATTCTACTAATCTGATGGAGTTTGACTAAATTGAACATCAAAAAGTTGGTCTGTATTTTATGGTGTATTGTTTGTGAAGGAGGACACTTGTAGATAAAATAAGATAAAGTATCACACATTTTATCTATGTTTTATGGTGTAGAAACTCGTCTTGACAACTGATGATTAAGTGTAGTTATCAATCTCTTCTCTTCATTTTCTTATTATTCTGTTTTGAAATATGTATTCATTCTAGACTGTCGATCCTGTCTTCTGGATGAAATCCAGTTTTTCCCTGGTCCGAGTGGCTTCTCCATAGGTCTTACACCAACTCAGTACCCCCAGGTCAGACCCGTTGTCTTTTCTTGCTGTCTTTTGTGCAGGCCTGAATTACGTGTTTATGAGTTTCAATTCCGTATTCGCATGGGCACTAGTTTGAGTGAGAAAACATTATCGGTGACCTAGCAGTTTACAATTGTCTGTTCTAATGTGAAATTGTGTAGTATAATATATACACACACACGCCCGCCCGCTGTATATATATATATATATATATTTTTATAACTTTTATATAATATAACTATTATATATATAACTTTTATGGATTGATCAAGACAATCCATAAGGTGTGGAAAGATGGACTCCTCTTCAAGCTTCTACAAAACAAAAGTGGAGGCAGAATATTCAGCTGGATAAAAGATTTCCTCTGCTACCGCACCGTAAGAGTAAAAGTTGATGGTAAACTAAGCAAACGTGTTATTCTCCAACAAGGAGTGCCTCAAGGAAGAGTGATCTCTCTTACCCTCTTCCTAGTATTCATCAACGATATGAGATATATATATATATATATTAATTCATTCATTTTCATTTTGAGATGAAGTTAGCGCATAGGGCAGAGGTCAGATCTCTCCAATTCTGTCTGTTCAAAGCTATTCTGTGCAGTTCTTGAATAGTATGGATATTGATTGTTTTACTTTCTCTTGTTTTTTGTTCTTCTGAGTGTTTCTTTTGGTCTACCCCTTGCTCTTTTGCCTGTAGGTATCCATTCAAGAGATTGGTGGTGTATTCTTTTGATGTCTGCGCGTAGGACATGCCCGATGTAGGACCAACGGCGTTTTCTGATAACATCTGTGATGCAATTTTGATGTGTCTCTTCTCTAATTTTATCATTCGATTTGAATTCACTCCAACCGGTGTTAGTTATCCTACGAAGACATCTGTTCTCGAAACGCAGTAATTTCTTTCCTGAAGATAAAGAGATTTTCCAGCTCTCACATCCATATGATAGGGCGCCGCGTTAGCGCAGTGGTTAGCGCACTGGCTTCGCATATGAGTGGTCTGGGTTCATTCCCCAGTTGAGGCGGAAATGTTTTCAGATCGCAACGGCTCCCAGGTCGACCCAGCCTTAAATGGGTACCGGATTAATCCGGGAAGTAAAGACTGCGAGGGAGAGGAGATGGCTACCGCCCTCATTTGCAGAGCCTGTGAAATGTGAGACCGCTAACATCTCACACCCCTACGGCATTAATAAATGCTATGGGTTACTTTACTTTACTAGAATAAAGCAGGAATTAAATTAGCAAATTAGTGCATTTTCGTCCGTGTGCTGATTGACCTTGACCTCCAGATATTAGTCTGTTAAAGGCACTTGATACTAGTGCAATGCGAGCTGTAATTTATATATATATATATATATATATATATATATATATATATGATGTTCGTCCGTCGTCATCGACGATGACCAAAAACTCAACCATAATAATAATAACAATAAATAATAAAAGTTATTAGTGCGTCTTTAAATGACTAGCAAGTCCAATGCGCGCACAAAATGTTCTTTTACAGAATTGACAACAATAGAGTAATTTATGTGAGGTTGAGATGTTTTTTCTTTTCTACGTGTCCGCTTCTGTCTTGCAGTTTCTTGTCTCAATTCTTCCGCCGCTAGTGCTCCCGTTCTAATGCTGTAACGCCATGCTGTTCTATCCTGAGCGAGGCTCTCCCAAGCGCCTACGTCAATGTTAAGATGTTTCAAGGATGACTTGAGCGTGTCTTTGAAGCGCTTTTTCTGTCCACCAGCTTTTCGAAATCCTGCTTTGAGTGCTCCATAATATATTTGTTTTGGCAAACGCGAGTTCTCCATACGCACAAGATGGCCTGCCCAGCATGCTTGCGCCTTCATAAGTATTGTGTGGATGCTTATTGAGGTTGATTTTTCCAAGACCTCGTAGTCTGGTACTTTGTCCCACCAATGGATGTTTAGTAATTTACGTAGGCAGGTAAGATGGAAATGATTTAATTTTCTTGCATGTCTAGCATACACTGTCCACGTTTCGCAAGCGTATAGTAAGGTTGGTATAACAGCAGCATGATATACTTGAAGTATGGTGGTTGTTCTTATACCTCTTCTGTCCCATACATTGTTGCGTAATCTGCCAAATACAGCACTAGCTTGTGCCAGTCTAGTGTTAATTTCCACATCAATGTTGACATCGCGAGAGAGAGAGAGAGAGAGAGAGAGAGAGAGAGAGAGTGCTTCCAAGGTAAGTAAAATTGTCGACAACCAGCAATTATTCCTGATTGACGATGATGGAAGTAGCAGTATGTTGGCTATTTGATGTTGCTTGGTGCATGACTTCTGTTTTTTTGGTGTTAATAGTCTTCTTCATCGTTCTTCAGTCAGATATCAGGTTACAGCAACAATAGCTTCAATGAATTGTGTGATTCGTTTCAGGTCATCCATGGAACCCCTCAAGTCTGGAAGCAGTGCCGTCTCAGTAGGCCATATTTTCTCCCTCTCTTCTTGGTAGAGTTGACAGGCATGAAGAATGTGTTCTGCAGTCTCTGGGCTCAGTCCACAGTTGCACAGGTCTGTCTCACCAATCTTCAGCTTTCGGAACATGTGACTTCTCAGTCTGTTGTGACCAGTTCGTAGTCTGAAAATGATGGTTTGTTCCTTGCGTGACATTTGGTGGTAGGGGTCATTTGGTTCTGCAGTTGGGTGCATTTGCTTCCACTTTTTCTTATATTCTGCTTTTAACATGGTCTTACTTTCATAGTACGTATTATCATTTTCTATTTGTTCCAGTGATCCCCCTTTCCTAGCCAGGAGATCAGCTTTTTCATTTCCAGGTATGCCACAGTGACCTGGGATCCACTGCGGTACTGTTTCTTTGGTGGTACTGCCGAGGTATAGTAAGCAGGCTGTAAGTTCATTCATGCTCGTGTTCTTTGGATCTTTCAATGCCTGCAATACTGATTTTGCATCCGTTAGAAATACTACATGTCTGTTGTGACTCGGCAAGCAATTCATGAGCATTTGTGTTAATAGTGAGACCAAAGTTGTTACATGCCTGTGAGAAGCGGTCTATGGTGCTCTGCATGTTTACGACAGAGTCAGCATACAATGCACAGTCGTCAGAATAAAGTAATTCTCTAACAGTACTAGATTTAGTTTTCGTGTTTGCTTTTAGACGACGTAAATTGAAAAGACCACCATCTGTTCTGTAATTGATCATTATGCCAGCTGTTTCATTACTATGGTGTGTTTCCGTTAGCATGGCCGTAAATAACAGGCTGAAAATAGTAGGGTCCAGCACACATTCCTGCTTTACACCATTTGTGACAGGGAATGCAGGAGATACTCCTCCGTCGCAGATAACACTAGCCATCATACCGTCATGAAATTGTCGTATCACAGTGACAAGTTTTGGGGGGCATCCGAACTTTGTAAGCACCTTCCACAGTCCTTCTCTGTTAACGGTATCGAATGCTTTAGTCAAGTCCACAAATGTTGCTAAGAGTTCACTATGTTGTTCTTATCAACTGTACCACAGCAATTGGGTTGAGAAATGACTAGCGCTGAAGTTGGTTTATAGTGTGGAAGAGTTGCGCTAATCGGCAACCACACTCTCTCTCCTGAGTTTTATCTTGGTCTAGTGGCAAGACAAAGTCGAGACAACTGGGATAAAATCAGGTGCAGTGGATGGCCAGAGCGTACTATGTGTCTAACTGTACCCTATGCTGTCCACACAGCTCTGCTGTTAGCGCCTATGTACCCGTTGAGTTACCTGCCAACTTCTTCCGAGTATTTCGCCGCAAACAGACTTTTTAAGTCTAGGTAGACAAAGCCTTTGTTAACAATGCCAGGTTGGCTTATTTCTTAGCACTGTGAGTGTCCATAATAGCTACAGTGTGTCGCCCAATATCCCATCGACTGTAACAGGTTGACACCGTGTAAAAATAGGGCAGACCATTTTGACACGGTCAGTGAACCCGCCCCAGCGGCGATGTATCTTTGCCGTTGGTCAAGAAAACCTGTGGCCTAACACCGTGTTCCTCAATACGCCTCAATGGCGTGAACATGGGAAAACTTTTTTTTATACATTATTGCATTATGTTTGTCTTCTATTTCCATGTATTCCTTGCACTTTGTTATGTGTTGTGAATGGTGGTTTTGTTTCTCTGAACTCTCTCTCTCTCTCTCTCTGTGATCAGTATACATGTTTTTACACTGCTCTGTAAGCTGTCAGCGTTGTCTGTAGATTAATGTCATTTCTATGACACACATTTGTGTACAATCTGCAGAAAGTGCTGCTTGCCCTTGCGATTCTTGCATACACTTCACCATCTCTTTTCATCTTCATCACTTATCTCTTTTTGTATCAGCCGCTATGCCCTTAGCCTCGGATAACTATATTTTTTAATGAGAAGTGTGCCGAAAGAAATGCTACACGATATAAGGAATATGAAGTGGCGACGTTCCAAGATCGCCGGCACATACAAAAAATGAACATAATAATGTTAGTATAAGTAGTTATCCTATGATATTACTAAGTAGACCATGGTTGAACCAATTGATAATTCCCATTTTTATTATTACCAATCAGTTGAAGTACTACGCCAAATATTTGTATTTTGTTTATTGTGCAAACTTGTAGCGCGTATTATAATTGGATTATATAAAACAATAGTCGATAAAACAAATCTTTGATCTAAGTAGATTTGATATATCCTCATCGCGCATAGTCCATTATTATGAACAATGTCACAAAGTACTGTCAAAATCTTGCAACTATCATCCTTGTCTATCAGAATCAACTACCGATGAAAGTACATCACATGTCAATATTTTTCCTCACACGTCCGCATCGTTGAAGATAGAACTCATTGTGTGACTGTGTGTTTACGCATCCAACATTGTACTACCACGACCCTGAAAGGTTATCGGTCTATAGACATAATATAGATAGAAAGAGCATATGTCATAGTCTGCCTGTGTTGTCAATATGATGACAGAAGGAACATGTACGTTGGGAAAGAACTAGTATATATTCCTTACCTTCATTTTTTAATGTAATTGCTAGAATTAAAGTGGGGAGCAATCACAACTAACATGAGTAGTAAAGTTCTCGCATCTTTGATTTGGTAACTAAGGATGTTGTGGTTAATGCAGTTAAAGTGAAACGAAGCAATGGTTCTTTTTATTATGGTTCCAAATAATATTATATTCAATAACTTCATGAGGTGGGATTGTACACGTTCTGGCGGTTTCAAACTCCAGCATACATGATGCGTATGTGCCGGAGAAATGAGCACACGGCAGTTTGAAACCGCTCTATTAACCTGCCAAGGACCCGAGACTACGCGGTGGCTACCTATTGTCGTTGTGCAAAATATAGGCCTAAATTGCAAGTAAGTGGAGAGGACAGTCAGTGCCGGATTTACCTATAAGCTAAACAAGCTATAGTTGTTTTTTTCTTTTTTGGGGGGGGAGGGGGTCCCAAATTTTTTATATTTCACTATCTATATATTTTTAATCGTTAAAGGGCCCCATATCTCAAATAGCTTAGGGCCCTATATCTCAAATAGCTTAGGGCCCTATATCTCAAATAGCTTAGGGCCCTTTTGACACTATCAGACCCAAGGCTACTGTTCGTTATTCTCTTGTAGTCTGATCTGCAATGATTGCACCAGTTTTCCCCATACCTACCCCTTTCCTTGGTTCGATTACTAGTTAAGCAGTAGAGTGTGTTAATCTTGACACGGGGTTTTGTTGTGAGCGATAGGGGACGAAAGTTGGTTGTTTTTTAGAGAGTGGAGTGCAAAAATAGTTAGTTAGTGACCGGAGTTGGAAGAATGAAGTGATGTGCTTGGGACAGGCGTTTATAGGCTGTATGTCGAAGAAAGGAATTTCGAGATTACTTCTTGGATGATATGTCTGTGTGACAAGCACTATTTACGATTTATGATAATAATTGTCAGCGATATTTTCTTATAACAGAGATCTTAGATGCTATGTTTGTGTGACAAAAACTACAAGTTGACACTTATTTGTCAACAGTTACCTGATGTATTTAGATGCTGTGTTTGTGTGGCAAACACTACGATATCATATTTAATGTCAGCGATTGCTGCGTAGACCAGAGAGGTCAGACGCTGTTATCTACGTGACCAGCATTATAACGACTACATTTTACTTGTTGCTGTTATGTAAACCAAGAAGTAATCGTTGTTTTCACGAGAAATTATACGTGTTATTATATTAACTAATTACCTAATGTATTGGCTTGTTTTCAAATTAAACATTGATTTGAACGTTTGTACATAAAGTGTTCAAGGATTATTTGAAAACTAAGAACTGTGTTGACTATGTTTATGGAAGATTATCGGCCATCCTTTGAAAACCCATTTGGACTCCCTTGATTACCCCTCCAGCACCCCCGCCCTATAAAGACCCCTTTGGCGGAAACCTTTGTTCAGTAGTGACAACACATACGCAACTGCAGCAATTACAGTACAAATAAGAGATTTATGAACCAGAAGACAGCATCACAACGTCAGGAGGATATAATCAAATAAACTTCAGTGATTATTGTCACACCATATCAAGTCTAAAGCGGCCCTGAGAACAGTGGTAAGAAAAGTAGTGTTTCACATAAAGGCAGAACAGATGATTGATGAAGCAAGGGTTATCTATATATCCATTTATATGTATATAAATATAGATCTGTCTATATCTATGTTCCTTCAGCGCCGAATCCGGTGCATAGGGCAGAAACCAGAGTTCTCCAGTTCGAGCGATGTGATGCTACTGTTTGTAATTCTTGCATGTTGTTGAGACTCATAGTCTTACTCTTTTTGAAGGTTGTTCTGCAAAGTGTCTGTCTTGGTCTTTCTCTTTTTATTGTGCCATCTTTTACCCATTTTACTGCTTGTAGTGGCAGCGTGTTTTCATTCATTCTAGGTACACGTCTGATGTAAGTCCATAGTTTTCTTCTTATTGTTGCAGAAACATATTGCTGCTTGGTGTCTTCTCTTACTTTCTTGTTTGACTTGAATTCTTCCCAACCAATATTTGAGAATTTTCTAAGACATTTATTTTCAAATATATTTAATTTCTTCCCCAGTGCTTTTGTTATGTTCCAAATTCCACAACCCTATGTTAATACGGATATTACATTGTGTATCTACCGGATAGGAAAAGGGACTTTTTATGACTACAAATTTTGCATAGACCTAAGAATGATGCTTACGAAGTAGGCTATTTAAGTCGTAGAAGAAGACCATTGCAGTAGGGATTGATCTGGAGGATATTTATAATAATGTGAACTTTTTTGTCATAATGATCTCTTTGTTTGATTGTGAAGATACAATCTCTAACTAAGTGATTGCGAACTGGATCGCTGCTTGGAAAGAAATGCGACAATGCTTTTAGGAACATGGACATAGAGCCAACAGGTACATGTCCAGAAACATCCCAAGCCTCACCTCTATGTCTTGTATTGTTCAATATATACAAAGTTAAGATTGTAAAAATGATTTGTAGACTAGTAATCAAGATTGTGTAGATTTTAAATTAGAGAACTCCGCCGAAGACGAACGTTTCGGATCATTGGTGTAAATAAAACAACGACACAACGCATTTCCATTCTCTGGACTATATCCTGCTGCAAATCTAATAGTACCATGGTCCTGCTACAAGAGAGATCCTGTGGGAGTTTGAGAATGAACACTGAAGAAGAAGAAGAAATTAAAGAACTAGATATCGCAGACCAAAAAAATGACATAAAACATTCAAAGTACTTGTACATTAATTTATAGTTCAAGTTAGGAAACAAGTTCTCAGATCAATCCTCACTGTGTGTTGCCAAGGCCCGAAGGATTAACAAAGAATAGTGACACTTTGAAATTCCATGTATGTTGCAGGAGGCGACTAAGGGGGTTGAAATGTGGAGTTGGCTGCCTCATCTCATAGACCGAGGTGCCAATGTCATAGTGAAGTCGGATGTGTTTGATAAAAGTCGCAGAAATCTCATTTAAGTTGTAAATAGTGACACAATTCAATCTGCTTTTCATGATGCATCCTGACAACTATTAGAGGCATGCCCATAGATATATTTCCACTAAGGTGGTTTTATTTAAAATAAGTGGTTATTCGTTTGTTTTCGTGTGTAACTCCCGTTTTTTTGCTACCAAATTTGATGAAGTTTTTTAATGTGAAAAATCGTTAAGAGATTGGGTTTAACGCCTTTTAACTGAATTCCTTGTTCTAAAAGTCTTGTTCTGATTTGCCAAGGGAGAGGTTTGAACCCCCAATCCACTCCTTATCTACGGGTTGGATTAGATATGAATTTTTTTAAACGCGAGTCTCTTCGATAATACGTGAAATTTGCCTGTGCGCAAGCCATTGTTACCTTGGATGTCTCTGTTGTTAAATATCTGCAGTCTAGTCCATGTGTGATATTACTATTTTATTTTAACATTTGTTTACTGGCTGTCCTATATTTACTTCTCTAGATAAAGAACTTATGTTTGAAACGTTGATTTAGTATGTCTTGTATACTGCTATCATAATGTCATTAGGCCACCCTAAAGAAATTATATGCCCATGAGATAAAAGGATATGAACAATTCTAAAGTCAATTTAGTCAGTGAATGTTGAGAATCTTAAATGATTAAATATTGTAGCCTCATAATTAGCCCAACCACGAACACAAAATACAACTAAACAAAATCACATAGCATATAGACTATCCTTTTTGAATATACAGTATCCCACTTTTTCTTCTTCTTCTTCTGCGTTCATTCTCAAACTCCTGCAGATTAGCAGGATGTAGTCCGGAGAACGGAATGCGTTGTGCTATGGTTTACAGCATTACTGCGATATTTGCGCCTTTCGGCCTGACACATCCGACTTCAGCATGGCTTTGGGTCCCTGACCTTATATGGGATGGGACAGCCAACTCCATCACATAACCTCCTTAGTCGCCTTTTACGACATGAGTGGAAGGTAAACAATGTTGCTATTCTTTGCTCCCCTTTCGGGCCCCGGCAACACACGGGCGATCCCACTTTTAAAATCAAATATAGACTATTCATTTGTGTTTATACAGTATCCCACTCTTTGAATCAAATATCTGCCGAAGACGGATGTGTCGGGCCATTGGCGCAAACAAAACGGCGACACAACGCATTTCCATTCTCTGGACTACATCCTGCTGGAAATCTAGTAGGACCATGGTCCACTACAAGAGAATTCAGCAGGAGTTTGAGAATAAACGCTGAAGAAGAAGAAGAATCAAATATAGACTATCCATTTGTGTATATACAGTATCCCACCTTTTCACTTATAAACAAATCACAACATGTGTGTGTGTCTGAATGCGAGAAAGCGTGTGTGAGTTGTATTACTTAACTTGACGACTGTCTTCTTCTTCAGCGTTCATTCTCAACCTCCTGTTGGATCTCTCTTATAGCAGAACCATGACCCATTCTAGAGTTCCAGCAGGATGTAGTCCAGAGAATGAAAATGCGTTGTGTAGCCTTCTTATTTACGTCAATGGCCTGACACATCCATCTTCGGCCGGGGACGACTGTCTGAAATAAGCCTGTGTCAACTGAAGTTGAGCAGGATTGAGTTTTCACATGGCTAATTGTTCTAATCTATGGTCTATTTGATTGCTTGCAGAAACACGGGAACATTACATCAATGGATCGTTGCTCTCGGTGTCTTAGCCTCCATTCTTCTGCTCTGCCCATTAAGTTCTCAGATGATGTATATTATCAATATTCATGTTTGTTCATCCGGTAGCGCATTCATTTATGTTTTACATACGTCATTGTTTCGCAACTTCGGTTTGTCTCTCATTCTTTCACCCTGGAGCTCACCATAAATTATTTGATTTGGGATGAGCTGTTGTTCATTCTCTGATCATGTACAAGATACACGAGCTTTCTGTGATTTAGATAATATTGAGGCTTGGTCTTGTGCAGAATCTAAGTATTGGTAACTTTAACCTGCCACTCTTATGTTTCAACTTTTTTTTTCGAAAGCATGTGAAAGTTCATTTCTTGTCTTTATTGCACCTATGTTGTATGTGTTTTAGGCACATAAAGAACTGAGTACGTATAAGTAGATCTTCTTCTTCAGCGTACATTCTCAAACTCCTGCTGAATTTCTCTTGTAGCAGGACCATGGTCCTATTACATTTTCAGCAGGATGTAGTCCAGAGAATGGAAATACGTTGTGCCGCCGTTTTATTTGCGCCAATGGCCCGACACATCCGTCTTCGGCAGAGTATAAGTAGATCAAGATCTATAATTCCATTGTCAACTCCTTGTTGTTTCAGGCCCTTTTCATGGTTTACTACCAAAAGTGATGGTTGCATTTATTTTCGAGAATTTATTTGTTGGTGATGTCAATGTTGTGTAGATCCCCAGTTAGTTTAAGCTTTGTACTACTGATAAAAGTTCTAGACTGTACAGCAATCATGTTCGGTGCTATAGCAGTCTTTCAACAACACTCGTTTTCTGGATGTTTATTTATTGGTAGTAAAAACATTTCAGTCTCCAAGTTGTTGATTAGATCTTGAAGTATGCCCTCATTATTAATAACTAGCATAACCATCAACATGTCTCATCCCCTGAGCAGTTGTCTTGATTTTCATTTTCAGACCGACTAACGCAAACATTGAGCCACCAAATCTTGTGCTAATGAAAACGTCACCTCAATAATTATTAAGGTGTGATTTAGAAGGTGTGATTTAGAAGGGCAGAATGAATATCCATAAGAAGGATGAAACAATCTTTGTATTTTTTTGTGGCTTCACTCTATACTTCATTGTTGTCATATAATTCATACTTATTAACTGAATGACCACTTTCATATTCTCATAGAATGAAGCATCAAATGATCCCCATTACTGTAGGCATATAGCTGGATGCAGCGCTCAGTGTGTTGAATATGTCTGTACTGTGCTCCAATTAGATACGGAACAGGACAGCACAGGACAAAACAGCATTTAAAAATATGAGAAACACTCGATGCAATGGAGCAATATCAGTGCATACGCGAGTTCAAGTGCTAGGATGTTATATTGAGTCAATCCTTCTTTATGATTACGAATCATGGACGGTAAATAAAATAGCTCAAGATAAGCTGGAGGCAATTGAGATGTGTTTTTTTAAAAAGAAGAATAATGAAAATTCAACGGACAGCCAAGAAAACTAACGTAGAAGACCTCAGAGATACTGGAGTAAAATAAAGACAAATTATAGCAAACATTTGAAGCAGTTGATGTTTAAGGATTGTGTTGAGATAAATAAAACTTGAACATTTAGTTACCACCGGAAAGATAAAAGGAGTAGAGATAGAGAGATACATTTCTGGATGAGTTTTCGCTGTGGGACAAATGGTGTCACCAACTGAACATATTAACAACACAAGTGACAGAGAGTTGTGGAGAAACTTGATCGCTTAACTTGATTCGATTATTATTAGTCATATGATGGCGTAACTCTGCATGGTCATTTATTTTGAGTATAAAGTCAGATAATATATGCAGCCCTTTCAGCATTGCTCGTGCGAAATATTTTTTTACAACGTTAATAAGTAGGCCTATATTTCTCTATAATTATTTCAACAACTAATATCGATATTGTTCTAGTATCGACATTTTTACAACGTTAATAAGTATATTTCTCTATAATTATTTCAACAGCTAATATCGATATTGTTCTTATACTGTGTCATAATTTAGCCATCTTATATGTCTTGCATACATGACCCACAAATATTGGCCGTCTATGATACTGGGCCATGAACAAGACATCAACACGCTCAGTGTGATTACTTTATAGGTGTCTTCAGTGCCACGTGTTCGAGTACTTAGTATACGGGCACATATTTAAGTGTTTGAAACGGCTCTGTTTTGCAGAACGTTGTGGTGACTTGGTGTCTTGAACAGTCTAGTGTGCTATTAGAAACGTTCGTTTATTCTGTAATATTATTAATTTCGTCTTATTCATTGCAATTGGATAATTTGCCATGTTATTTTATGATTGCTATTATATTTATGTGCAAAATCCATTTAATAGTTGGTGGGTAGAGGTATAACGCCCTTTTGTGGTTAGGCACATCCTTTCAGACACACACGTGAGCTTAGGGCCCCCACTTTTTGGGGGGCCCCAAATTTTTATATATTTTACTATCTATATATTCTTAATCGTAAAATGCCCCATATCTCGAATAGCTTAGGGCCCCATATCTCAAATAGCTTAGGGCCCTATCAAGTCTAAATCCGGCCCTGCGAATGAGCATTTAAAATGACAGGGTGAAGTTATCATACCATGAAGACCTTCATGAAGATATGTGATATATTTCCAATGTACATGTTTATGTGCATAAAGTGGTCATTTAAAGCTAAAATATTGTTTCATTGTTTGGAATTTGCTTTGTTTAAATGACGTAATTAACGAATGAAGAGTTTTACATTGACCAGATTGATTTAAGTTTATAGAATAAACTTAATTAATGTTTGTGTTGTGTCTCTGATCAAAATATATATTACGTTTATTACTACTATAACAAAGTTGTTATTAACTACTCCTTCAAATTATTTTCTGTCTTGTTATACTTATGAGTGTTTTATTTTGATCCTACATTAAAATTATGCTATTAAAAATACAGTAATTTGTAATTTGATGTAAAACCTGTTATTTGGGTTTTTTGATTATCACACATTTTATTTTTATTGCGGACGGCAATGTAGTGTCTAAGTTACCTCATATAATCCCACACACACTCAAAGTTGTTGGTAGAATTTCGCCCGTGTGTTGCCGGGCCCGGAAGGGGAGCAAAGAATAGCAACACTGTTTACCTTCCACGTATGTCGTAAAAGGCGACTAAGGAGGTTATGGGATGGAGTTGGCTGCCCCATCCCATATAGGGCCATGGACCCAAAGCCATGCTGAAGTCGGATGTGTCAGGCCCAAAGGCGCAGATATCGCAGCAATGCTGTAAACCGTGACACAGCGCATTCCGTTCTCCGGACTACATCCTGATAATCTGCAAGAATTTTTGAACGAACGCAGAAGAAAAAGAAGTTGGTAGAATTTAATATTCACCCATTCAGGGCGCAGCGATCATCCTAAAATTTTTTACTAGGAATTTTCTAGGCAATAAACAGTTGTCTGCAGCGAGGTTTGAACCTGGTATCTGTTCCGCCCGAGACTATATCGACTATTGAAATGTAGGATGGCAGGAAATGAACATTATTATGAACGACAAAACATGTTTCTCAACCAACAGAGAACTTGAACTGTCAGTCGTAGTGTAATTGCGGATATACTCATGGGGGAAATCAGTGCGCATATGAATGTGTTCTGTATGCAACTGATGATGATCTCTCTACTAACTAATTAATGGATGTGGTGTGGTCGAAGACGGGAAAGGTGTTGACTGAAATTGCGAACGGGCGTGTGCCATCTGAGTGAACTTGGTTCAAATCCTGTTTGCTGTATTATGATTGTTCGTACTATCTAACAATCTTTACATGGGTACATTGTTCTTTTCACAATTCTCTTCATCGTTTTGTAGTGTATCGACGAATGCCATAATGAACTTAGTCCTGCCTCTTCTCGCCGGTTTGACATTTACTACAGCTTTCCCCGCAAATAAAATCAGCTATTCCATTGCATCTGACATCAATATGACATGGACAATAGATCCACGTGTGGCCTCTGCGTTGTTGAGAATAATGACCCACTTTAAAAAATAATACACTGTTATATCTTCCGCAGTACACTATGGGAGTCTGATAGAATCTCTGTGGGCGTTAGTCGATTGTGTCATCATCCAAGTGAGAGCCGCTGTTACTGTCTCAATTTCCATTCTCATTCTCGATGTTAATGTGGGATATGCAATCCGCTTTTTCCATCAGTCTTGACATTTTAGAAGGCGACAGAACCCCATATCTACGCGATTCTTTCTATAATTTATGAGCTGTCTGTGTAAATAAATGTATCTCGTGGCATTGAGTACTGCTGGATAAGTTCTATAATTTCCTCTGCCTCTGACTTGATTGCAGTCTAATCCGACAATCTTTTCTAGCTGTATCACAACATCCGTCACAAATTTTTTTTTTTTTTTTAAATCCACTTTTACTCTACGCTCCCGGCAGAAATCACACGGATATCCGTGATGGTTACAATGGAGCGAATGCAAAACAAACAAACAAACAAACTCATTCACAGCCTCTGCCTACTTTTACTCACAGACTCCGAGCAGGATGTCTTCTGCTTCTACCGTCCATGACCTTCATTGTGCAATACGTCTTCCTTTTGAGCTGTATAGAGGTTGATGCAATGGGCGGTGGTCTTTGTTGGCGACTTTAAAGAATACTTTCACCTCCGCTACTGATGTTTTACTTTGATGATGGGTAGGTTATGGAAGAGATCTCTTGCATTCTGGAACCACCGTCATACAGGGTCGTAGATATGATTACGTAAGGATGGTTTTACATAATTTTGAAGACTTGTTTGTGAAAAATCGCTAAGGGAGAGGTTTTTATCGACCGTTTTTTAAATTCCTAGTTCTAAAAGTCATGTTCAGATTTGCTAAGGGAGGTCTTGAACCCCCAAACACTTCCCTTATCTACGAACCTGCCGTCATTACATTATTTTGGGTTCACTCTAGTTTACAAACCTGTGCTTGCGATAGTGTGAGTAAACCTAGACAGTAATCCATCACATTTAGTATCGTTGCCTGCGTCAGCTGAATAAGGGTCAGCTGTTGCATCTCTGTGGATGCCGCAACTTTAATTGCATTAATATGATACCCTTCTTAACCTTATCGATGGCATTGTCGGCGGTATGCATGTTTCGCGAAAGAGAAACTTCTATCGAATGTGATTTTTATTTATTACATATAGTGTTCCCCGCCAATGTTAATGCCCATACATGTGACAGCTGGTAGAAGCAGAAAGATGAAAAATATAAAGATGCCTGTAACTATCGTGCTACTCAAGGAGAAAAACCGGACAATCTTTGCCTTGAAGGGATTGATGGTTGTATTGTAACTGGTGCACCGGAATGAAATGCGTTTTATTTTACTTTGCACACCCTCAATAACTTCAGTCGACATTTGGTTACTCCCCTTATTTAAACGAGGTTTTATGAATCAGCAACTAACGTGAAAATGTCATTCAAGTGGAAGTAACTACTCATTTCTCTTTAGAACTGGACAACAAATCAAAATGACATGTACAGAATAACAAAAATCCAAAGGCATTCTGTATAGGACATTTCTTCTCCAGAAAAAAACACAGAACATATTTTACAGAACTGTCAACTGTACGATACGACAAGAGAAAAACTATGGCTTTCTTCAAACAGCTCTGACAGACAATCTCTACTTCCCTGCATTGGAGCTGGTGACTACAGTACAGTTCATTGATGCAATCCATATCAGCATCTACTTCGACTGGTGAACGAGGAAGAAAAACATTGTTTTAAAAAGAATTATTGTTGAATTGTTAGACACCAGTCAAATAACATTGTCAGTACTATAACGGATATCAAGACTTATCTGCGCATCGAATCTCGCCACTTTTGATTGATTAACTTCGATGTCATCGAAACTGATATATGCAGAAACAGGGACACATAATTGTCTTCTTTCTCCTGAAAGTCATACAACTCATCAGATACAAAATTGAACGAATGTATATTATTATCGCTTTTCTCGTTCTTCTTCGTCGGCACTGTTCTCAAACTCCTGCAGATTAGCAAGATGTAGCCGGAGAACGAAATGCGTTGAATCATGGTTTAAAGTTTGGATGAAATATCTGTGCCATTCGATCTGACTCATCTGATATGACTTTTGGGCCCATTTGATCCTTTATTTGATGGGACAACCTACCCTTAAAACCTCCTTAGTTGTCTCTTACGACTTGCATGACAGGCAATAGTGCTACTTATATATTCTTGATTCTTGATTAGAAACTGGCTTCACAGCACGCGGGACATTCCCATAAGTGCTCCGCCCTCCGCTCCAGCAGCCATCCCAATGTATGTAGACTCATAGTTCCGGTCAGGTGTTGATTGTGTGATCTTTGGGACTTTCCAAAAAAATTACTTTTCCTCCCCTCACCTCTGAATACTCCCATTTCTAACATTCTCTGTATGTGTACGTTCCCAACCTCATTTACATCATCTGCATCTCGAAATGAATTTATTACTGCCTTTATTAAATCTGCTTTATCTCTTCTCAGCAATGTGCCGTCTATCGCCGCATTGCCTGCCAGTAAGTCGGCTCTCTCGTTTCCTCTGACCCCAGCATGACCAGGGCAGAATATCCATGTAATGCTTTGGACAACTGAGTTGTTCAATAGGTCCCACCATTCTTTTCTTAGCATGAACTTTTCTATCTTGCGCAACATGCTTTGAGAGTCTGTGAGAATTACCGCGTGTGTTGATGTATCAGTTATCAACCAATTAAGAGCTGCTGTAACTCCCTCTATCTCCATCCTCATGCTCGATATGACAGTAGAATATGCTGAAGATTTCTCAACCAACTTCACGCCATTTCTGTAGGCAACAAAACCCCAACCGCTTTTATTTGTGTTTCTGCTAACAGATCCATCTGTGTATATAATTATGTCTTGTGGTTTCGAGTGTAGTTGGGCGAGTTCTTGCACTGTATCCTGAGCCCTGACTGCCGTCCATTTTCGACACGCTTTATCTAGTTGTATTATTACTTTAGTCAGTGATTTCTTCTCAGTGTCTACCTCCACCCATTCACTGCCCTTTCCTATTTCTTCCAATTCACATACTATTCGCAGTGTGTCTTCAGCCTCTGCCATCCATGATCTGCCACGCTTAATACGTTTTCCCTTTGACTCATCTAGACGATGGTATAATGGGTGCTAATATATATATATATATATATATATATATATATATATATATATATATATATATATATATATATATATATATATATATATATGCTAAAAAATAAACGATTTTTCGTTAAAAATAACCCTTTTCCTATTTCAATCGTTCATTGATGGTTGTATACGCTGAAACGTTACAGGTATAGACAAATTATAGCAGGAATGTAGGTATTTAATCGGTTAGTATAAACCTGGATGTCTTAGTGACAAGATTACATGAACCTCCATTATTTTGTATTGACAAAAGCTCTGATATACAATAACGTTAACTGAACGTCTGTGGTTGAAATTAGTTCACCATAAGAGACACTTTAATAGAATATGCATATATTACATGTGAATATAAAATATAACAATAGAGTATGCATATATTACATGTGAATATAAAATATATCAATAGAGTATGCATACTTTACATAATAATATACAATATATCAATAGAGTATGCATATATTACATAATAATATACAATATATCAATAGAGTATGCATATATTACATAATAATATACAATATATCAATAGAGTATGCATATATTACATGTGAATATACAATATATCAATAGGTGATGAAGATGTACATTTGAAGATTAAATAGAGAACTACTTACTATCAGACAAAATCAACATTAATATAATGGATGGTTTTTGTGGCTCTGAGATTTTTTGGGTAAGTTATATTGATATGACTATAACATGCATTTATTTATCTGTGGCTATGTATGTATATCTATCTGTCTGTTTGTGTATATATTTATACACATATCTACTCATCTTTGTCTGTCTGTCTGTCCATTTGTATATGTTTAGGTCCCAGTTCCACTGAACTGGCCACGTCTGAACTGGCCAAGCGCCTTACAAAGAGATTATTGTATGGGGAGATGTGCAATGGTAAACTTTCAAGTAGAGGGCAGAAAAAGCATTTCAAGGATCACTTAAACAACTCTCTTAAGCACCGCAGTATTGATCGGAGCTCCTGTGAGGCTACAACCCTTGATTGCTACACTTGGCACAACCAGACCACTGCTGGCATCACCACATTTGGAAAAGAAAGAACACTGAGGAAAATTTACAAGAGACAGAAGCGGAAGGAAAAATCTGAAAAAACTCTCATATTCGGGACCCTCTGCACTCTTGCAAGCATTGCAATAGTTACTCCCTGGCACGAATCAGACCCACATGGAAACTACGAACTCACAAACTCAAACCAAATTAGACAACCACAAATGATTTGTTTTTCTATTTGTTCACCACATATTTTTCCATGCCATCTTCACTTGCGGAGGGGGAACATTATCATTATATATGTCTATATGTTTGTTTGCCTATCTGTCTGTGTGTTTGTTTCTTAGTCGGTCAGTCTGTCTATCTGTGTATCTGTATGTACGTATTTCAACTCTATGTACTTCTGACTATTTTTCTATTTATTGTAATAGTTATTGTAATGTTCAGGTGGTCTTTGATGTTTTGCCCCCATCTTCTTCTTGGTCTGCCTCTTGTTTGTCTCTCTGACATAATCCCCTCCATTATGGTTTTCTCTAGGACATCATGGCGTTTGATATGGCCAAAATATTGTAGTTTTATGGAAGGAACCATTCTGTTTAGTCAGTTCTCTTTTATATTCAGTTCTCTCAGGATGGCTACGTTGGTGATCTTTTTGGTCCATGGTATTCCGAGGACTTTGTAACATTTTGTTTCAAATGCTGCTATTTTATTTTTCACTTTGTTGGTGATTGTCCAGGATTCACTCTCATATATTGCCACTGGGAATATGCAAGCTCTTAGAAATATTAGTATTGTTGTTTTTCAGTAGCTCAGCCATATGTTTTTCATTTGTACAAGCTTCTTTGACGCGATAGCCAACCGGATTCTGACTTCTTCATAGCAATCCCCATTATTGTTGATAAGAGAACCAAGGTATTCAAAACGGGTGACTCTTTCTAATTGTCTGTTGTTGATACTGATTGAGAACTTGCTAGTGGTTTTGTGTGTAATCGATATAAATTTGCATTGTGAATGTTAATATATGTATGTGAAAGTATCCTACATTAAATTACATATAATTTTTTAGTAAACACTTGTACCCACATTTTTTTCTAGCCAAAAGCGCTTTATATATTATAAATATATTTATATACATCTATTATACATACATATTTAAATATATATATTTGGTCAAAGGGCATGAGCCCATGGACCGCTGGATCAGCCACCATATATATATATGTGTGTGTGTGTGTGTGTGCGTGCGTGCGTGCGTGATTGCGTGCGTGCGTGCGCACCAAAATCTTTAGTGCGTTGGGCATCTCCAGGTTTTAATCGAGCCCTGATCTGTATGTCTAAATTTTATGCTCCTCCGTCTGTCTGTGTGTCAAACGTTCTGCGTATCAATCTGTCTATCTTTCAGTCTGCTTGTAAGTCTACATTGCTGTCCATCTGTCCCTTTTATGTCTTCCTTCACATGTAGCCAATTTTTGTGTCTACTTTTCTATTTTCATATTGGTTGCGTCGCTTGTGTAAATAATGAATAACTAAATAAAATATATATTTTTAAAAAAATAACAGGACACTGAGTTGTCGTGGACCAATAACTCTTGGCCTCAGTTTACAGACTGCTTTCAAAATACTGTACTACAATGGGTTCCATGTGGGTGGTTGTGGATATCAGCGCCTCTATATATCTACTATCTTATGGGTTTGGACAAGAAACCACAACCCATTAAAATGCTGTTTTGTAGTAAACAGGTACTGACTGTGTCACTTTGTGTTTTTATGTGGTATTTTTGTGGTTAAATTATCATATCACATGCAACACTTGATGTAATATTTATCATTTAATCGTTTATTTCAAATTATATTTTTATATTTAAATCATATTAAATTTGTTTAATTTGCTATATTATGCTATATATTATCAGTGTTATCCAACCTTTTTTTTATTATGCCCCGCCTAAGTCTTTTTAAAATTCTGACCCCCCCCCCCTCATGTAATATAACCATTTTTTAATATTAAAAAATTGTACAAATCCCCCCCCCCCGCCCTCGGGCGTGGGCACCACGTTGAGAAACACTGCCCTAAATGAAATCATTATCACCAGAATCAGCGCTGAAACTAGTCTTTCACTAGAATATACCTTCTCCCATATTCCAAATAACGTCATTATTTTGGGTGATTCGCCTTTTCCCGTGCTTTTAATTGGCTTGCGACACAAACGTATGCGCAATGTGACCAATAATCAGTCGCAACGGCCAAGATAGATGAGGCTGTTTGGAAATATTCGCGCATGACTATTTAGGAGAAGGATTTGGTTGAAACTAGCCATGTTGGTTTGCTGGGAAAATTCTGGCTCCTACACTGTGTATTATTTTATGTTATGGCGCCCATGCTCCTGTGAGTGCTTTTGGTGCCTTCAACTGTGACGGTCTCCACTGCCTAATTCGTGGTTGGTGACTAGTTCTACAGCTTCAATGGATTCTAGGGTACATATTACTTCTTCTTCTTCTTCTTCTGCGTTTGTTCTCAAACTCCTGCAGATTAGCAGGATGTAGTCCGGAGAACGGAATGATTTGTGTCATGGTTTACAGCATTGCTGCGATATCTGCGCCTTTCGGCCTGACACATCCGACTTCAGCATGGCTTTGGGTCACTGACCCTATATGGGATGGGACAGCCAACCCCATCCCATAACCTCCTTAGTCGCCTTTTACGACATGCGTGGAAGGTAAACAGTGTTGCTATTCTTTGCTCCCCTTTCGGGCCCCAGCGACACAAGGGCGGGCACACACATTACTAATGTTGAAAAACTGCACTATTCAATGTCATTTCTGCTTGATATGTGCATTGTAGTTTTGCTAAATATAGCCTACTATACTATACAAGGCAATCCCTGTATTATTATCTTTCTCTCTTAGGTGTGTGTGTGTTTTTTTAAGGGGTGAGGAAGAAGGATGGAGTGTCACTGTATGACTTGTTAACATCGTTCAGTTCATATCGTGATGGGCTCCAGTATAGACCCCTAAACAGAAAGCAAATTAGACTTCATTCGTTTCGTTTTTGGTTATTATTGTGATTTTCGTTGGTTTCTATTTATATACTTGGAGTTTCATGCCAAAAAGACCAAGGCTGACTAATGACATGGACGAAAATAATCAAAAATCAGCAAGTCAGGTCATTTTACTTTCGGTCCTTTACGTCGACGGTCGCGGTAACTTCATAAGCATATGTATATGTCAACTTCCTCACCGGAGTTCGTCTTTCCAAAAGCTGAAATGTGAACTCCAGTGACTTGGACAGTTTGAGAAAATAATGTAGGTCTAGTACTTAAGTTCGGAGATCTACTGTGCACGTTAATACGGTTAAAAAATTCACTTGCAGGTACAATAGTCGATATACTTGCTATATATATAAACCCATAGGGACTGTCCTTAAATTACAACAATTGGGGGAGGGGGGAGGTCTAAAAAATAGATAGTTGTTCACAAGGAGGTGAGGTGGTAACCAAAAAAATTCACGTCAGCAATATTGTTTTTGTGTTTGTATACACCAATAAAATTGTTTGTATTTGATAAAGTGTTATACAAATTTGGAAAAAGTGTATCTTTTTTATATATTGTTTCTGCATAAAAAAAGTGTTGGATTGGGAGATTTAAATTTGGGGGGTTCCCTGAATTCTTGACCTTGACAGTCGTTGAAAAGGTAGTGAACAAGAATGATTTTTTTAAAAACACGTCATTTGTGGACATACCCTAGACTGAAAAGTCAATGACAAATACCTTTAAAACATGTAATAATTACATGATCGATTGCATTATTTCTATAAATTATACATGATCACTGCAATAAATAAAAGGTATACCAAGAAGCTTCGACAGTACTATGGTATGTATTTACTACCATAGGCCCCTACTACATTTTTGTGAATAAGAGACCAGAGCACAAATAGTCATTGACCAACACAAAAAACTCAATGATAGACCCCTATATATTGTTAAAATATACAATCTTATCTTTACTTTTTCCTACAATGCCACCCTCCCCTCCTTATCTTACAAAGGTTAAACATGACTGTACTAGAAAATAAGCAAAATAATTAACACCCCACCCGTCTACTGGTTTTTTTCTCTCCATATAAGGCAATGGAAAACTCTACCAAATGGTATGCGACAATGAATATTCTTTTAATAAAAAATTATCCCCTTTAACAGAGTGCTATCTAAGATACCTGCCTCGAGTAAGTACACACTTTGTACTAATAACTGAAGATATACCTGCCTCGAGTAAGTACACACTTTGTACTAATAATTGAAGAGGAAGCCAGCGAAGAGATACACTTCATGATGTCACTCACAAACACAACGAAAATGTATATACGTATCTTTGAAATGCTATGAAGACTCTTGTGATACACATCCAGGCAGGCGTAACACGAGGTTATATACCTTGAAAAGCCCTAATCATAACTAGTTGAAATTATTTTCAGTTGATGATAATAGAACAACTGGTCAAGCAAACTAAAGACTACTTTAAATAATGTATTGGAGCACTGAAGATATCAACAATAAAAAGGTTGTTACGCAACAATTTGAAAACTATAGATATCTTCAATTAAGGGCAAGTTAATGTATGCTGTTTGCTAAGTCCTTCATAAGCAATATTATCAGAGCTACTAATTTAACCAAAAATGTGAACTATAACCAGGCGTGATGAACATCAATCAATGCCAAGTTAGAAACATGCATTTAAGGCGCAGATTATCATGTATTTCATCTCAGGATAAACAGTACCTACATAATTCTACCATCTCAATTACTACTATCGATATTAACACGCTAGCACTAGACGCAATCACCCCAACAATAACAATTTTTTTTTATAAAGACTGTATTGTGGAGACTTCAACAACCACTCACATAGTTAGGGGTATGATTATATTGAAGTGATGAGCTCAGACAGATAGCAGGATTAAAATGGACTTACCCTGATTGACCGGCCAGTTGACCTATTAACAATCTACTAAACATTGTCTATTGTATGTCCCCAGGTGGAAACTGGTTGATAGCATCCACACTTACCGTTAAGCATAGGGGTCCGAGCTGTAAGGTTATATTCAAAGCCAGATGTGATGCCTGAGTCGTACTGAGTCCGTGTATCTGGAGGGTGGTCGTGAAGTTATCGATCCATTTCTTTCTGGGTCTTCCATCTGCTCTTTATCCAGCTGATCGTTTGTTATAAGCTCTTTGTAATTGGCTTGGGTCCATTGATCACAAGGTGACCAAACCACTTTATCTGCTGATGCGATACAATGCATTATTCCTACTCTTTTACTGATATCCTCGTTTCTTACTCTGTCCAGTTTGGTGACCATGTCCGCTTTTCTTAAACATTTCATCTCACATGTGATGATTTTTCTCTGCTACGAGGTTGTTACTAAACATTATAAGTAATTACTTTATATATATATAAATATATAGGGTTGAATAGCAGGTTTACTTTTAACAATACACAAGATAGATCCCAACCCCTTAGAGATCTAACTGGCGGTCAAAACTAATAATTTAATGAAAAAATTCAATAGGTGC
Organism: Meghimatium bilineatum; assembly: GCA_034231615.1. Lineage (NCBI taxonomy): Eukaryota > Metazoa > Mollusca > Gastropoda > Stylommatophora > Philomycidae > Meghimatium > Meghimatium bilineatum. Next base: position 48,332,255 of record CM067322.1, on the reverse strand, counting down.
ATATTACAGTCGATCTGAAAAACATACCAATGGAATTCATGAACATATCAATCATTACTGAAATAGTAGGCCTACATTAAAGCAACTTTAGAAATAGGCCCAAGTAGGCGCTAGATAAAGATAATTTTTAAAGATGATGTCATTTTATATGATCAGTCTGAATTAATCAACGTATTCAAATATTTGGGTACTTTAATAACATCAGATGGAAGAAGTATTAAAGAAATCGAATGTAGAATTGCCATGTAGAATAGAATAGGCAAAGGAAACATTTCACAAGATGCAGCGCAATATATCCTCTAGAAGGCTCCTTCAATAGGCATTGCACTAAGCTAAAAGCTGAAGTCTCATGGGTATGAAAGAAAGCTCGGAGAAACCTTCCAACTGCACATAGCTAATCGCTCGCAATTCCTGTGGTTTGAGATGTCAATTGAAGCGGGAAATACATTTCTTAGAAGTTATATAAAACAAATTCTAATGTACGGAAGTCAATCTTGGACAATCAGTACAATAGTGAAACATTATATAGAGGCAGCCGAGATGTGGTTTGATAGAAAAATGGGTACGATCACATATCAAGGAAGGAACTACATAATGTTTCGCCTATTTCCTAAATGTGGATATTATGCGCAGCTACATTCCAAATTTGTTATAGTACACAAGTTTTCGTGACGTCAATGGACTTAATCCATAGCAGACCATGTAGTCAGAATAACAAAATTTAGCAGAGATGAAATTATGCAATGATTTAATGCCACGAATGCACATCGGAGAAGGGATGATCCTACAGTTAAAGAGGGGGTGGTGGTGGTGGGATATTGGCCAGCAGCATGTTGATCAGTGTCATCAGGCTCGCATATAAGCCCAACCCACCCCGAGCTAATCGTAAGGTTACTTTTGGTACTAGGAACTTGACCAAAAAGGCGTGCAAAAATCCATCCGACCCTCCCCCTCCCCCCAAGCGATTTTTCACAAAAAGGTCGTCAAATCTATTCATTAAAAGGCAGAATTGACACAAAAAAGCGCACGAGTTACCTTTTTATTAAGGGAAACACGGCCCATACACAACATTAAAGGAACTAGATAGATGCAAAACAAAACGGGTGTTTAGGATAAGTACAGGGGTAATTAAATAAGCACATGAATACTCACGCGAACCACAGCCAGCGTTGCCACAGTTTTGTGGCAGTTGACAGATCTGTGGGTTTTGGGCCGTCGTCTGGTATGCTAGCATTTTTGGGGGCTAAATTTGGATCAATATGCGGGTTTTCAAAGCTGGACAATATCAACATATTGCGTGTATATTCTAAAATTATAATTATTTATCCCACTTAATATTAATTATTGTTTTCAATTACATCAACGAAAGACTTTTAAATGTAATTAACTATTTACGGATTTTCTGTATTCATTTGTCCAAATCAGATTGAGGCGCACAGTATTTCTATTTTCCCTGAATTCAGCTTGTTAGACTATCTATAATTTGTGTTCGCTAATTAAAATTTCTACTATTAGGATAAAATGATCTTGGATTGTTCACAGCTGTTAAAAATTGTTGCAAACACATTTCAATGTCATTTAGTATTTCTGCGGACAGCTGTGCCTATGATGAGGACTTCTATGATGAGGACTTTGTGGTTTACAGTCATCATTATCAAGTGCCATGCCAGTTGGCGTAGGCGATCATGGTTCTCTACATCTCTCTATCTCCAGCATTGTTTATCAAGATCGTTGTTGTTTCCCTGCCGTGCCAGGTTGTCAAACTAATATTTTCTCACGTTTTCGTCCTCTGTCTCTGGTGCCTTCAATCTTGCCTGTTGTGACTATGTTCTCCAAACCTCCCTGTCTCATAAAGTGGCCAAATATTGAAGATTAATTTTTTCTTATATTATTTATTAAGATCCGCTTCAGATTTGACTCTTTCAACACGTCCACATTAGTTTTTCCGGCAGTCCATGGTATTCTCAATATTCTTCTGTAGAACCACATTTCTTTTCCCTCTAATTTCCCACTTTCCTGTTTGTTTATTGTCCAAGACTCGCATCCATAAGTTAGTATAGGAGTTATATAGCACTGCAGAACTCTCACCTCTAATGACAAGGTCATATTACACAATATATTTTTCATTTTCCTGAATGTTGTTTTTGCCTGCCCTATTCTGCTCTTATTTCTGTTGAACTTCTTCCATCTACTGTAATCGTTGTGCCTAAATATTTGAATTGATGGATCTGTTTTAATACTACATCATCCACTTTGATCTTGCAAGGTGTGGTGTTTTGTTTCTTTGAAATAACCATTACTTCCTTTTTCTTTATATTTAGGAAGAGGAATTTCCCTTTACTTTCTGTGACTACTACATTAATTAAATCATGAACTTCTTCACTTTTAGAAATCAGAATAGTGTCATCCGCATATCTCAAATTATTTATATTATGTCCCCCACTGATATTCTTGAGATATCAACTATTGTACGCATTATGTTTTTACTGTATAAAGAAAACAGGTCTTTTGAAATCCCTGTCTAACTCCTTGTTTTATTTGTTGAAAAAGGCCATATTGATTTCCTACTCTTATTGCTAATGTACGTTGCCAGTATATGTTCTTGATGATTCATGAACATATTGCTTATGTTAACTCTGATTTCAGCTATTAATCTTTCGATGCTGTTGTCTCTTTTTATGACAAAAAAAACACAGCTTTCTTGTTAGGATGTTGTTAAGGAGCTCTCTTTGACGTTTATTGATCTTAACACTTTGACAATATACTTATTGGGAATAAATGAAGAAATAGTGTATGTGATTCCACTGAAAAAAAATGTAAAATGAATATGAACATAGTTAAAGAGATCACTTATGGCCTACTTATTTCAGATAGGAAGAGGTACATGTTTGACATGACACATTTGGATGAACTGATTTTAACCATGAATTGATACACCCATTCACCCACTTATTTTATCAATCCCATTTTGTTCATGTATTTTGTAATATGCCACATACAAAATTATATTAAAAGCAATAATTTTAAATTCAACAGTGTTGCAGTCTGATCCTTTTACTGGTCTCCATTCTAGACATTATTGTAGCTGTTGATAATTCAAGATCAAACAACAAATTTGATGCTGAGCTGTTGGCACCATTGATATGGATTGTGACACTAGTAAGATGTTAATGTTTTAAAATATGGATACCGGTACATCTTTTTTGTAGTTAAACATTTTGATTTCACCCACCTAACTCATTATCTAAATATCTGGTTTTGTAGTCTATTTTGACAGTAATAATTAGGCTCTTCAATATCTTAAGAAGAATGGTTAATTTCTTCTACATTCGTTCTCAAACTCCTGCTAATTAGCAGGATATAGTCCACAGAACAGAATGCCTTGTGATGTGGTCCTGGTTTACAGTTAGTTGTCAGATGATCATCATGGCACTTGCGCCATATGTGCTCCTATCTCCAATATAGTATGTCCTTGAGCATGTGCTATTTTACTGTTCAGAGAGAGTTGCTAGAAAGTCACAGGTAGACCAAACAGCCTTTTACAGTGGTCATTCCATGTCCGAACTGTCCAAGGACATTTGTTGCCCGAATAGAGCTTATTAGCCATTTACGAACTCATAATCAAAGACCTAATTCAAACTGAATTATCAAAAGTGGATGTAACAAATGATCATCATCACTTGTGTTTGACAAACATTGTTAACAGTTTAAGTTCTGTGTTAGTTAATAATTTTTATTTTAATTCCTAATTGCCGCTCATTTCTTTCAACTCCACACTTCACTGCCTTGTCATATATTGGCACTTCATTGCAGGCCAACTGACATTGCACTTTTGCCTGTTTGTGGCAGACTCCTAGGTGGCAGAGAATGCTAGATGTGTCATTACTGCAGATGGATCAACCAATCTGAAAGAAGAATGATGGGTTCATTGACCCAGAAGTATGTGTGTGCTCCTGACAGGACATGATAATCCTTGGATACTGGCACTCTGGAGTGCCTCCCTTCTGGGACTAAGCTTGCATCCGTAACTCCAACTTACATACCCATACCTTTGAGACTGTGTATGAGTCTGTGTAGCGCCTCAGTTACACAACTGAGAAGAACCTGTTGTTTTGTCAGAAAAGCTATGTGCTATCAAAAGGTACCTGCTCACAGCTAAAAGGATTATTTCATCATCATTAAGGGGAATAATAAATAGTAACATTGTCCAACCATACATAAAATGTCAATAAAGAAGTTTAAGATGGAGTTGGCTGTCACATCCCATAGGTCTAATTAATTCGAAAGCCATGGTAAAGTCAGATGTATAAAGCCGAAACGTGCAGATATTACAGCCAAGTTTTAAATCATAGCGTAATGCATTCCATTCCCTGGACTATATGCTGCTAACCAGCAGTAGTTTGAGAATGAACTCAGAAGAAGTGCTGTTTATTTTGCCTGTCAGTTAAGTTATATTTGTGTACATTCTACAGATTCTACATTCAGGTTTGGTTATACTGGAGAGGTCACATAATGTCATCAGGTCACCACTTCTGTTTATATTCTGGGTCCTTGCAGGTATCGGCACACTTATCCCATTTTACTCATCTTTCATGATTCAGGTCAGTCATAAATTGTTTTTGGTTTCTTTGTATGTAAATTTGAGAATTATGTGGATTTGAGAGAAAAAAAATAACCACAGAGTGAATAGTGAATTGTGTGTTGAAAAAAAAATAAAATTAGTAAAAGATTTCATATATAACTTACTATATTACAGAGGCACATGATATTATAGAGGCTGAACTGGTCTCCCAAAATTATCAGATCTTTTCCAATGTGTTTTCCAAGCCTATGGGCATATATTTCATATATTGAGAATTTCCACTCATAGGTTTATTTTTTATTCCTGTTTTCACATTAGACAGTTTACGCTTAATCCAGGGGAATTTAATGTATTTTTCAGTTAAACATCAACGATCTGGAAAATATTTATGTTTCATAAACAGCTTAAAGTTTTACTTTATACCCTGATATATAAACATTAGCAGGGTTATTGCAACTTTTATAATTTCTAACTGGGATGTATTATTCTTGTATGTTTGACAGATGTATGACACAGATTTGTTCAAGTTTGCATTGCTGTGTATCAAATACATTATCATTTTGCTGTTCATTATTTTCAACTGCTTTGCTGAGTATCATGAAGTAAAAACTAAGGTGAGCTGTCTTAACTGAATTTATAATTTAATTTTGATTAGATAATATAGGATAGAAAAATATAATTTTGTTTTGCATTATAAAATGGAAAAATAATATTAACTAATTGAAATTAATTTTCATTGTGGAGATAATGCTTAAAGATGATGATAATAAAATATAATATGGATAATAACTGATAAACTGGTTCCAATGTATTTTGGACATAATAGATTAGAAAGATTGATAATGGAGGGTAAAATTCCAGGAAAGAGAACAAGAGGCAGACAAAAACTACAATGGAATATCAAAGACCTTCTGAATATGATACTAGACAGCTTTCATAGAACTGGAAGTCTTACAAAGTGGTAGTGAGGACAATGTTCTGCAAAGGACATGTCACATAGAAGAACTGAAAATCTAAGCAACTTTGTATTTTTTATATCAATGAATATTTGAAGTATAGAGCACATAGACATAATGAAATATCTGTATTTTTTCATACCGCACCCAATAGTCTGATAATCTGTGCATACATTGTAAAACTAATTGACCTTATTATAAACATAATGAATGATGCTGATAAAACCCTGAATATTACTGGTTGAAACAGTCTTATAGTATACTTCTTCTTCTGTGTTCGTTCTCAAACTCCTGAAGATTAGCAGGATGTAGTCAGGAGAACGAAATGCGTTGTGTCATGTTATGGGAAGGTTTTCCAAAGCTTTTGCCAGTCTTACATTACAGTTTTATCCAATGAGACTGGAGGGTGCAGTGTCATGAATTAGGCAGTCTTCTAGTTCAACAGGACTTTTCCAGGATGTTCTTGCAATTGGAGGCATATTGCTGGTACATAGGTTGATTCTACCATAGCAGTCCAAGGTCTGATCTTTAGGGGGTAGCATCACATCTGAGATCAACGGGTAGGGCAGCCAAACTTCGAATTATGCTTAGTTGATGCTTTATTTTATTTAATTTTCATTTCCTCATGTTGTTAATTTGTGTCTCTATGATAGTATGTTAGGAATACCCAGATAGTTTTACTCCTGTCATGCACGTTATAAGCTGTGAACAAAGATAGTAGCAAGAATTAGACTACCACACCTTATAGAAGCAAAAAGAGAGAATACACACCCTATAGAATACGGGTCGGCAACCTACGGCCCATAGGTCAGACCAATTCTTGACCTCCAGTACTCAAACAAAGATCATAACTGCTTACCCCGGGGCTTCTAAAAATTGTATGCAGGTGCTGATTCTGAGCCTGGTCTAGAACCGTATAACTTTAATAAATTCTATCACATTGTATGTACCCAAGTGTACATATGTAAATATCCATAAGTTAAAAAATGTTAAAATGTACATTTGGTTACATTAATGTGTACAATTAAAAGCTTTCAGAAATAGCCTTTTTTGTCGTTCAGCCCGGGACTAGCTGTGTATATACAGTTTCCGGCTCATGCTATAGCAGGTCAAAGTGACCGTACAATGCCATGCTCAAGTCAGATGTATCAGACCAAAAGATACAGATATTGTAGCCAAGCTGTAAACCATGATGCAACAAATTCTGTTTTCCAGACTACATTCTACTCTCAGACAAAGGATTGAGAACAAAAGAAAAAGAAGAGAGACACACAAGCAGATTTACTTACACAGATTATCTGTGCTAGTATATCCAGTTCTATACATCTAACCTCATGTATTTTAGTCATACATATTTTAGTAAGAAAAGATTCACATTATCTGGAAATTCTTTTAATGTAATTTATTTATGATAATTTCAGGGACACAATCCAATGATATCTGCATCAGTTTTGAGCTTCATCACGTTTAGTTGGCTGGATAGGTGAGAATTTTATTAATATATTTGTTTCTAATAAATTCTATCTCTTTCTCTATCTCAAGCATACACATGCACACACATATACAAACACATACAAGTCACACACAAATTGTATGTAATCTCTTTAGCATAAAATAACATATTCACCGTACGCTGGTTTCTTCATATGTCTTCATCCATGTCAACATAGCAGCACTGCTGAGACAATTGTTTAAAACTTCTAACTCCATAGCTCAAGCAATAATTCTCAGGGATCTCACATGTTTTAAATTTCACTTTTAAGCAAAATGTTGCGGCTTTTTTTTGAACCCACAACCTCATTAACATAAGACACATGACTTTACCACCGAGTTGGAGGTGGGCAATAAATATGTCTGGTTCAGACACACCTACTTATCATCATCAAGTGCTGTCTCCACAATGAATGTTGGCTGTAGCAGGCCACCAACATTCCCTGTCTCTTGTTTTGGTGGTGCACTCTGCTAGACTAACCAGTTCATCTTGTGATGTTACTCTTCAACTTGTATCTCTGCCTACCTCTTGCTTGCTTCACTTTGATTTTACCCTCAAGTAAGGTCTTCAATAAAGGTGTCATGTCTTTAAATGTGTCCAAAATATTTTATTTGCCTGATCTTTATTTCCTTTAATAATTCTTTATTCATATTAAGTGTATGTTAGATCCTCTTTGTTTTCTTCTCTTGCCATGATGTTCTCCCTATAGAGAAACCTCTATAAAAGACTTTTAGTAGTTATTCCTCTAGGGCGCATGTCATAGATTTCCATGTCTCGCATTTTATTGCAATTTGTCTTAGGTCTTCATTGTTTCTGATACCCATGGTGAAACGCTCTCTTGTAATAGTTCTACATAAGGTCTCTCTTGCTTTTCCTCTTTTTCTCTTGTCCCTTGGTGACCACATCAAAGCTTAACAGGGGAGTTTTTTGGTATCCATTCACAATGCATGTGCAATGTAATTCCAGCGACGCCTTCTTATATAGGTGGATACATATTCTTGTTTTGCTTCTTGCCTGATGACTGTTTGATTTAAAGTCCAACCAATAGATGTTCAGTAGTCGTCTAAGACATTTGTTTTCAAAGGTGTTTAGTCTTTGTTCTAAGTTTGATGTTGCTTTGCAACTTTCGCATTCATATGTTAATGTTGGAATTATGCAGGATTTGACGATTTTGAGTTTTGTGTTGTTTCTTAGAGTTTTTGAATGCCAGATATTTGATAGTTTATTGAATGCATTTGCATCCAATGAAATACGGTTTAATATTTCTGTTGATGAATCTCCTGTTGTTGATATAGAAGACTAAAATATTTATATTTTAACTAAAGTTTCAAGTGTGCATGGTATCTTGTTTAGAAAGTGGATTTTTCAGAGATCCCTGGAGATTATCGCTTGAATTAACACAGCTATGTGCTGTAAGTGATAATCTTGGAAGGCATCATGCCACGTTGTTGACAGGGACAGAGTACATACGGAGAAGCCTGAGTACAATGACGTCAACCCTTAATGCCTTTTGAGCCCTTTTTTGAGACTCTTCAAATTAAGAAATATCATTTATGTGCAATATTATGTGTCTGGCACTGTGACTGAGAAGTAGTGAGCTTAAGTTACAATCATAAGACAAGGCTGTGTGCTGGATTCAAATGGGCAGCAAGTTCATTCAGAAAGCAATGGCAAAAATTTTGTCTAGAAAATGATTAAAGCTAAAATTCTGGATTCATCGCAAATATTATTTTCTAGAAACTTGTACAAGTTTTAAAAATTAAGTGTCTCTGTTTTATTGTCAGGGTGACTAGACATTACTGGTTTCAGATGATTTTCCCCAGTGTCCCAAAAACATTAATGGGTTGCAAAATGTTTTAGTTTAAAAAATCTGTAAATTTCTCATAATAAGAGTAGTTTAATTGATTGAATTCATACTGACATTATACATGGGAGCATGTATACAAACTGTAAAGTAAACAACTTTTTGATTATAAAGAACAAGATGGAGTTTAAATTTTAAAATTTTCTCATGTTTTGTAATTTATAATTATTTATCACTTGCTATTCAGCCCTTTCACAGTATGATTTCTAAGTTAAATAAATGAACAAATGCAAATATTATGCTGGCATATTTTAAGGTAATTTTAGCGTTAATAATTGTCCCAGCTTTTTATTTTAAAATCTTGTTACCCAGCTTTTTGTTAGTCTTGTTTATTTATTTGCAGATTAATTCTGAAAGGATTCAGAACTCCTATGCTGAGCAGTAATGTATTTGACATGCTTCCAATAGATCAAACAGAAAATGTTATCAACAAGTTCATGCGATTCTGGAAACAAGAACAGACCAACAAACTGAAGTAAATTACATATATTGAAGTTATTTTATTTTTTCTTTAATCCAGGAATTCTAAACATTCATAGTGAACTTTAACTTAATTTTATTCACCTGTCATGTTGCTCTCAGTTATTTAAATAAAATGAGTGGATTTTAAAGTCTTAGATTTATAACATAAAATAAAATTGGATTTTCTTTAGCAGAAAATACTGTAACAATTAGTGCAGTAAAATTAGCTACAAGCCACTCACAAACTCCCTTCCAACTCCCTAACGGGAAAAATGCAGTACTGACAACTTTCTTTTATATTAAATTTTACTCAATGAAAACATTTATATTTATTTTTTAAACTGGATGATAAGATCCTCATTTGAGGAAATTTATGATTGCATGAATTTAATAGATATATGAATAGTTACATGAAAGCCCTGCATGAATTTAATAGATATATGAATAGTTACATGAAAGTCCTGCATGAATTTAATAGATATATGAATAGTTACATGAAAGCCCTGATAAAAATTGTAGACATACTTTAATTCAGTAGAAAAAAAATTTAAAAAAATAAATTGCTAACTTAGCTTCATTTTGTAAACATGTTAATAGTAAAGTTAACCCATAGCATTTATTAATGCTATAGGATGTGAGATGTTAGCGATTTCACATTTTAGTGGCTCTGTTATATGAGGGCAGTAGCCATCTCCTCCCCCTTGCAGTCTTTACTTTCCAGATTAATCCAGTACCTAATTAAGGCTGGATTGACCCAGGAATCACTGTAGTCTGAAAAACATTTCTGCCTCAACTGGGGAATCAACCCAGGACCACTCAGATGAATTCAGTGTGCTAGCACTGTGCTACACTGCCCCCTTAATAGCATTTCCACTTCAATGGCTCACATCATAAAGAGGTTGATTGGTTGGTTGGTTGCTGATCCAGCAGTCCATGGGCTCATGCCCTTTGACCTAATGCCATTAAATGGCATTATATTGCTGGGAAGTCTGGATTTTCGGACCCCCTGGAAAAAGCCAGAGAATAACTATCACACTCCAGGAAGGTAGGTTTCAACCTATGCACTGCTCCTATCCACTGTAGCCAAGATAGGGTTCACTGTGCTTATTCACTGCCACCATTTGACTACTGGTTATGCCAAACTTCTCTATTGCTCCAGGCATGCAACCAAATGTTCAAGTCAAAAGGATTGTCATGTCCTGAGTCACTGTGCCTCTATGATGGGTTTCAGCCATAGGAAAAAACAGTGCTGTCAGTTTCCTCCTCCCCAGTGCTGCACAGTACATCTCTGGCTCCCTCCCAACCACAGATGTTTACCTGAATATACATATATATTCAGGTAAACATGAAACACATTTCAACAACAAAATAAAAGCATAATTGTATAGATGACGTGCCATGAAGCTTCTCTAAGAAGATAACCTCAATATAACGGCATGTCATCCACTAAGGTTTTCTGTTGCATGGGTGGTATGTCTAGTAGGCCATTGGTGAGACCCACAGATGCAACCACATGCGTACATCATAAAGAGAAATCAAAGTAATTATACTAGAAACAATCATATTGGTAGTGACTTCATGAGTGGGCACTGTTGCTTACATGCAGTTAATTCAGACCCTACTTAGTTTCAAATATTGGAAATATCCCATCTTCAGCATATATTTATCTTACCTTTAACATTAAAGGGTCCGTGGAAAATGAGCAAAACACCTTAAACAAAAAGATAGGTGGAGACTGATGTAACTTATATGCTTAATGACAGTTTTGATGCAGTTCACCAATTTTCAAGAGACACATCATATAGTAGTTATTTTCATGTCAGCAAATAGGCTTGTGCATTTTATTTTTACAAAGTAATCTTTCATTCATACATGTCAATTTCAAGAATAACTATTCTATATTTCAGCCTAAAATAATTCTTAAATTCTGTACAGTAAGTTAACTCCAATTCCTGTTTAGAGAGTATTTTACAAAAAGGCAAAAATTAAGTCAGTGTATGACCATCACTAATTATGATTTTAAACATTTCAGACATGTAAAAGACAATCAAAAGAGCAGGATATCTAACATTGATGATAGTGTAGACAACGAGGCAACCCCATTGCTAGTTTCTTGGAGGAAGGCTTCCTCTGCTGTTTCTATGAGTAGTTTCAAACAAAAAGGGGTTGCACAAAGCAGTAGAAATAGTAAAGATTCTGGCCATAATAAAACTGCAGAGGTTAAGGATAATGGAAAACTAAAACAATCATTCTTCAAGGCTCTCATAAAATGTTACTGGATTGAAGCGCTGTACAGTAACTGTGGAATGTTGACATATGTGGCCACCAGCATTGTCAGCCCCTTTGTACTTGGGTAAGTAGTGGTATTATAACAAAAGTGCTTATTAAAATATTTGTAAATTTACAGGCCTAGATGCTGTAATCATGTTTATTCAGATGTCATATTTCTTCTGGAGATGTTCTTCTGAAAGGATTCTCTGAACTTTTCATGATTCTGTGCAAGTTGACCATCAGTCAAGAACACATTTAAATGCTCAGTAATATCTCCAGTATATTATAACATTTATTTTATTTTTTCAATGTGACCATAACTTCCATTGCTCACTACGATAGGTAGAGACGTGCTACATAAAACTGAAAAATGTCATAAAATAAATTTTAAAAAGAGACAATATAAATAATACTGGTATATCTTCTTCTTCTGCGTTCATTATCAAACTCCAACTGGATCTAGCTGGATCATGGTCCTGCTAGATTCCCAGCAGGATGTAGTCCAGAAAATGGAAATGCGTTGTGTCGCCGTTTTATTTGCGCCAATGGCCCGACACATCCATCTTCGGCGGGATACTGGTATATAAAATGTAAATAATGATGAATTCTATATTTTGGTCTTTTATTATCTTTTTATTCGTAAGTTCATTTTTTTAAGAACTAAAAATAAAAATAAAAATAAGAAAGAACTAAAAATATCTGCATCGAGTGCCTTCTCCGCAATGAAGGTTGACTGCAATGGACCTCCAATATTCTATCTAATTCTTTGGTAGTAAAGGTAAAATGAGTTGTGAATAAGCATCAAAACACAGTTTCCCATACGTTCTCACCTGCCTAGTTAGTAGTTGACCAGAAACCACTTAACTAGCTTTGCCTGTTGCATTTGCTCAGTAGTGAATGTGTCATTCCTCGACCAGCATGATCCCTGGTACCCTACTTCCTGGTGGCTGGGTGAACCACTGGAGTAATTTTTCATTTCAAATCATGAATAATGAGTGGAGTCAAAATCTGCTGGTTGGGGGGCAAATGACTTAACATTACGCTACCATAGTTTCCTGCTTTGGTGGTGCATTCTGCTAAACTGTAACTTGTCTATCTCAAGATGTTTGCTTCCCACTTGTATCTCTGCCTACTTCTTGCTCACCTCCCCATAACTTTCAAGTGTTAGTTCATTGCTTGACTGGGATTTACATGATAAGGTCCCAGATTATTTCACGGTAGCATTCATTACTGCTGTAGCATGGACTGTGAGGAGCATGACATCTTTGTTGAAGCTGGTAATGAAAGATATTGAGTTGCAAAAATTGGTGAGACTCGAATGATTTACCTGCACAAATCTGACTGCGTACATTATAACTAAACACATAAAAACAAGAGAGACTGGTCAATACATGTCAGTTGCAAGAACCAACGGTTTTATATAAACATTTTGATTCACTAGGTAGTCTATTGTCTTTCCCCAGGTGGTTTGTTATCCACTCTTGCCCATAAGTGTAGGGGTGATTGGAGCTTGAGCTTGTGTTCCAAGGTCAGATGTGTCACCTTGGTTGTGCTATGACCATGTTTGCTCAAGATGTCCCTGATGTTTTCTATCCATCTTTTTCGTTGTCTTCCTCTGGCTTTGTGCCCTGATCTTATTAGGTAGGCTGGCTGTACAAGTGTCAAATCTTGACCAATGATATTTTATGAAATTGGGCATTCTTGCACATCAACCAGTAGTAAAGCAAAGAAGGCCATTAACTCCAGTAAAACTAGCGACTACCTTTGCATGTATATGAACAATGAACATCCATCTGGAAGGATTGCGAGTTGATGTTCACTGTCAGGTGTTGGATCTTGACTGTGCTTTGTGACCAGACATAAAGACTGTTGGCTTCAAGCTTTTGGGAGTCCTGTAGTTGATTTTTAGCTAGTCCTGTAGCTATTCAAAAGAGACAAAAATGAAATATCAGGCTGTTTTCCCTCATCTCAAGACCTTCTACATTTCTGCTGGCAGTGCAACAGGGTCTTTTAGAGCTCAGATAGGACTCATCATCCATCTGAGAACTCATAAACAATCAAACCAAACTTCTTAATGCCATTCTCATCTTTGCTTGTGAAAAAAGAATATCATTAGTTGACAAGTCAAATAGAAGAGAGATTGGATCATGCCGCTCTTGCATGATTAGTTGCACAAGAGTTGATTATACCAGCTGTGAAGTGGAGAGATTCTTATATCAGTGGCTTGTTCTGTCCACCAAGGTATTTATTAGTTCTTAGATCAAGTAAATTTGAATAGTTTTACCAGATTGTCCTCGGTTTAAGGAGATTGTTCTTTTGATTCATCAGTTCTTCAGTATGATGCTGCAAGGCATAAAAAAGGTATAAAGTGAAAAGAAGAAGAAAGTTATTCAGTTGAGTGTTATTAGAAAGTTATTCAATTGAGTGTTATTAGAAAGTTATTCAGTTGAGTGTTATTAAAAAGTTATTCAGTTGAGTGTTATTAGAAAGTTATTCATTTGAGTGTTATTAGGAAGAATAATGAGTTATTTGTAAGTAGTGATCGCTAGTTCTCATTAGTCAACTGAATCTAATTGCTAGAGAAATTCTACCCAGATTTCATGTGGATAGTTTATTAACTTTAATGGACTGATATTGTTATTCTTCATCATCATCAAACCCATAAGCCCTTCAGGGTCATAGGGATGCCCCCTTGGAAACATCAACACAAAAATTTCACCATGCCTCTCTGTTATCAGTTCTTTCAATCAATCAATCAATAAACCCATAACCCTTCAGGGTCGTAGGGGTACCACATTGGATGCTTCAGCACACAGTCCTCCAGCGAATTCTATCCTCAGCGATGCGGATGAGTGTGGAAATATCTAGCCCTGTCCATTCCTTGATGTTGTCTGTCCATGTCTTTATTTGTCCTCCTCTGCTTCTTCCACCCTCGACAGTTCCCTGCAGTATTGTTTTTGACAAGGAATCGTGCCTGCATACATGTCCGAACCATGCTAGTTTTCGTCGTTTCACTATTGAAAGCAATGGCTCCTGGACACCTGCACACATCTTTACTTTATTTCTTACGTACACATTGGTCTTATGTTCCCTATAGGAAATTCGTAGAATTCTTCTGTAGCATTTATACTCGAAAGCCTGTAATCTTCTCTCCATGTCCGCAGTGAGTGTCCAACTCTCACAACCATACAACACAACAGAAAGCACCAGCGACCTATACAGTTTGATTTTCACTCCAACACTGATGTTGCTTTTCCAAATCACAGTTAGCCTTGACAAGGACGCTAAAGCCATCTCCAGCCTTATTTTTAGTTCTGCTTGCATTTACCATCGCTGCATATACTGGATCCGAGGTATTTGAAGGTATTCACCTCTTCAAGCTTGTGTCCATTCATCATGATATTAGTCTGGTTTTCAGTGTCTCTGCTGTTTACCAAGATTTTGCTCTTATCTGAATTGATTTCCATTCCGTACTTGCTGGTAACTTTTTCTAACTTTGATGTTAATTCTTGCAATGATTGTTCTGACCCAGCTATAAGATCAATATCATCAGCGAAACGCAAGTTGCAAATAGGGCGACCTCCGATCGATATAGACGTGTTGTAGTCATGTAATGTCTCTTGTATGATGTGCTCTAAGTATATGTTAAAAAGTACTGGGGACATTATGCATCCCTGTCGAACTCCCACAGTTGTTTTGAAGAACTCTCCAATTGTATTGTGTGACAAGACAGCACTATTTGCATTTTCGTACAGAGCTTCAATAATGTATATAATTGTGGTGTCAAAATTAAATTTCCTCAGTATGTGCCACAGACCATCATGCCAAACATGATCAAAGGCCTTTGTAAAGTCAATGAAGTTGTGGTATAGATCACGTTGGTGCTGAATATATCAGTTCTTTATTTGAATGTGGAGAATCTTCATCTTGTCCAATCTTTAATATTATCAATCCGTAAGTTCCACTTACCCCTTCTTCTTCCACCCTCAATTGTTCCCTGCAAGATATTTTTGGAAAGAGAATCAAACCTCATCATATGGCCAAACTATACAAGTTGATGATGCTTCACTACTGTCATGAGATTTTCTTGTTGGCTTGCGAGAGTATTTTGTTTCTCACGTATATGTTGGTTATAGTTATTACATTTTGATGAACGCTGTAACTGTCTGACTTGTTCATTGAAACTAGTGGCCAGCTGCGGTATGAAGTTGTAAAGGATGTGATATATTCCGGCCTAACAGTTATCTAAAGTCTAGTTCCAAAAAACACATTGTTAAACAGACATGTGACTATGTCTTGTGATATTTGGGTGGTTGGGTTGTTCCAAGCACTGGAGATTTATTACATTAGTATACTTTTTGATTAATCAAACATAAATGTATGTGACCAGAATTTTTTCACTTGTTATTTTCTAGGCAATTTTTATGTTAGAAATTTAACCTGGTACCTTGTCCGACCAAGATACACTTTGTACCCCTCCACCACAGAACCGGACATATATATGTAATCTGTAAACTATATATTTTTCCATTGTCATATACATGAGTCTCCAAAATATGTATACAATTTTCAGGAAAGTGAAATTGGGAGCAAATCTTTAGATACTAATATTTTTCTCTATGACGACGTGGTACAGAATGAGCCTGTGATGACCAAGGTACTGTGTTTGAATCCCACCACAGGCAAATGTGCATCTGGACTGTTCAGAAGGCAATATAAGACAAGTTAACTTTAGTCCCAACAATCACAATCAGTACTGAAAGTGGTGTCTGCTAAAATACGGAAATACATTACTATAGTGAACTGTTGTTTGAGTAAACTTGGCCATAGTGACTAGTGGGATTAATAACTATACATTTTCAATGTCTTGTATAAGAGCTGCCAATGTTGTTGATTTTCCATGATATATGACATCCTTTGTGGGTCCATCATATGTAAAAATCTGCAGGTGTTAAATCAGGAAAACATGTGGTGTGCCATTTGTGACTTTCTTCAGACCAGTGACCTTTTAAATTCTCATTCAGATAAGGTCGCATGTCTTATTGTTAGTGTTTTCAATTTTTTTAGTGGGCTCTATCTGTTTTATCTTAATATTCTAAATAAGTGTTTTTCCAAACTTTTTTTTTTAACCATGCCCCCACCTTGGTTGTTCTAAAATTATGATGCCCCCTCCCCCCATGTAACATATACATATTATTTTATATTAAAAATTTGAATTATTCCCAAAATTTTGTATTCGAATTCCCCCCCCCTCCACCCTGAACAATCAAATTGCCCCTCCCCTCCACTCTGTGGTGCGTGCATCTCCCAAGTTGGGAAACACTGTCCTAAACATTGCTATTTTTTTGTCTTAGAGGTATGGCTTTTATCAAATTTGTTAATAAATGTAATATGAATAGTGTACTTCATTTTCTTCTTTGGCAATCATTTCACTTTAATCAGTTACTTTATCCAATCTATCCTTTCAGATGGTTGATAAATTTTGCTAAAGATACATCTGAGTGGACATGGCATGGCTATATTTACACGGTCGCCTTTATTGCAGCCAAGATTCTTTATGTCTCATTTGGTGTGATGGCCAAATATATGACGAATTGCCTAGCTATCCGTGTAAATAGTACTGGAATAGGAACAGTTTTCAGAAAGGTAACATAAAAAGATAGGAAAGAGAATAGTTTTATTTTTGTCTTATTATTTGTTATTTAACCTCTGGGGGGGGGGCCTACCAGCCCCTACCATGTGCGTCCACAGGTGGCGGATAGTGGAAAAGCCTCTAGATATAGAGGTCAGCTACAATATAAGCTAGAATTTTTCTGGACGAATAAACTGACCAAGCCAGTGTTACAACCTATCAGGACGGGATGGGATATCAGGCGGCACTGATATCCTCACTTAAATACCCTCTGTATCCAGTGACAGGCAGCATCAACTGAGTATGAGCTGCTATAAGCTCAGGCTACTGGCATGGGGTCACTGACACCACACCAGGAATGTATCAGATAAGAACACCTGATCAGTAAAGGTTCATAAGTCCGGTAAGACAGATTTCCTAAGAGAGAACACTCTAAATACATACAATTACTGCCTTGCAGCTGCCATTTGGAGATAGAAAGGGTATGGGAGAAATTCCAGACAGAAATCACAACACAGCCTGCCGAAGGCAGAGTGTTTTAGCCAGTGATGGCACAGATACTGAGACAAATAGTAAAGCAAAATGAATTAAACAGGTTACTTACTAAAAAACACTTACCTTGCCTCTGAATAAAAATATATAAAAAAGTATATATAAAAAAACATACAATAAAACTAAACAGGACAATTCTCCACGTATCGGCCCAAATGGAACCTTTTCAAGAGACAAACAACAGTAAATACCACAATAAAAAACAAAATAGATGACTTAACTTGTCTAAAGCCATGTCTCCAAAACATAAAGCTACGTCTCCATGACGCAGGAATGGAAACACATCTAGTAAAAGAGAAAATGCGTGCATTCATTATAAACAAACTGGAAAGTGGGAAATTAAAGGCAATATAGATGTGGTTGGGGTGTTTATAATGAATGCAAGAATAATATAAGAAAAAGACCCCTTTTGTCACTTTATCAGACAGGCAGGTTTTAAGAACATAGTCACATCAGGCAAGACTGAAGGGAACAGAGACAGATGGGGACAACGTGAGAAAATATTAGTTTGACAACCTAGCAAGGCATGGAAACAACAACGATCCTGATAACAATAAACTATTGTTATAACAATGTTATAGCAGTCTCTTGAAAAAGGTTCCATTTGAGCCGATATGTGGAGAATTGTCCTGTTTAGTTTTATTGTATGTTTTTTATATATACTTTTTTATATATTTTTATTCATAGGCAAGGTACGCGTTTTTTAGTAAGTAACCTGTTTAATTCATTTTGCTTTACTATTTGTTCATTCGGTTACTGCGGCACCCTCCACTTTGTTGGACACCCTCCGACAATTTGGTTATTTATACTGAGATAAATCAGGGCACACATGCTATTTCAGAAATGCGGTCGTGTGACAATCAATCCTGATATTATGGCGTCATTACTATCAGCTAAAACTGGGGAGGAGCGGAGGGGGGGGCACCTTGCCTTGAAAGGGTCAACCCAAGTGAATAGGTGCCTCTGCTAACCAAGAGGTCAGGGGAAAGCAGAGTAGTGCAATTAACCAATCATAATGTCTCAGAGTTGCTCAGTGGAATGCAGAATGAGTGAGGAGCAAAAGGCCTGATCTACAAGAATTCCCGAAGAAATAACCAGATTGACATAATGTGACTTAGTGTGACAAGAAAGGACATGCAGAGAATCTTCATTCAGGGTTATGAATCCTTCTGTAAAGACCGATCCAAAAGAGTCAAAGGAAGAATACTGACAATTGTCAAAGCATCAATCCCAGCTGTAGAAATGAGCAGATCTGGAGAAGAAGAATGAACACATAACAATGAAATTGCTTCTGCCTGGCTAGAGAAACATCAATTATGAACTGCTA
Source organism: Meghimatium bilineatum (assembly GCA_034231615.1). Classification (NCBI taxonomy): domain Eukaryota; kingdom Metazoa; phylum Mollusca; class Gastropoda; order Stylommatophora; family Philomycidae; genus Meghimatium; species Meghimatium bilineatum. The sequence continues at coordinate 48,313,117 of CM067322.1, read as the reverse complement.
CAGCCCACCTGTAATAAAAATAGAAGTAAGTCAACTAAAGATAGAGGAATCGAAAGACCTAATAGTGGGCGACATTAATGGTTACTCACCACGCTGATGTAGATCAAAGAGGTGAAGTGGTTGAAGACTGGATAATGGAAAATAAATTAATTCTCATAAACCAGCCAACACACCAACATTCTACTTCAGTCTGGAAAAAACAAGCTCACTAGAGCGTGCCATGGTAACAGATGACATAGACACATTACAAGAACATTTGGAAGTCAACTGAGAGGAAGTGATCATGTAGCAGTAATCTTGCACCAAGACAGGAAGTACAGGACAAAATACCAAGTTCCCAAGCTGGAATTTCAAAAATGCAAACTGAACCTCTTCAGAGAACAAACATACCAGCTGTGCCAGAATATCACACTCACTAACAACATAAACCACATCTCATTCATAAATAAAGCGATACTCCAAGCTGCGCAGAAGGCAATACCAAGGGGCAGATGAAAAGAATATGTCTTTTTGGAGTGAGACCCAAAAAAATTGCATAATGAGCTAAATGAAGCAAGGCATACAATGAAGCAAAAACCTAACAGTAGAAAACACAAAGAAACACAATGAAATAAAACACACGTTCAATGAGCAAAAATGAGAAGAGATTTAAAAAGAGCTGACACGAAAATACGAGCAGCCTAAACATAACACATGACACGAGCAAACTATGGAATCTTACAAGAACTATAAATGAAGAAACAAAGAATTCACACTACTGGACTGTCATTAAAGAAGAGGGGAAATTTCACACAGCAAACATCTGGCAAAAAATGGCAGCAAATATCTTAGCAGACTTCTGTAATCTATAAAGAAGAAAACACAACCCTCCCTCAAACATGTATAAAATAAGTCAAAAAGGAATGCACGAAAACACCCTTTACCATCACAAAGCTAAAAGGTGCCATAGGAAACCTATAAACCAAAAAAGCCCTAGGAAATAATGGTGTAACCAATGATATGACCATGAACCTAGGACCAATCAGCAGAAACAAGCCTATTATCACCTTCAATCAATCATGAAAATCTGGTAAAATTCAAGACTTGTGGTGTGAAGCTGTCATCATCCCAATCAGTAAGAAACAAAAATAAAAACAAAAAAACCAGCAAATCCAGCTACCTACCAGTCAGTCTCTTGAGTTGGTTAGGTAAAGCAATGGAGTGAATGGTAAACTCTAAACAAAAAAATACTTTGAGGAAAACCAAATACTCACCAAGGCAAATTCTTTCACATCTATTCTTTGTACTTGTTTAATATGTTATTATTCTATTTTAGAAAAGTTTTTGGGAGGGTGGGTTAACCAAGCAATGATGATGACCATTGAGCTCTCACCCCAAATGTCTTGAGTTCGATTCCCTAGTCAAGTGATTGTGGAAAGCAAAAAATTTAAGTGACACCTGACCATACACAGTTGCAGTGATGTGACAATGCAATGAAGTGTCCCGAAACAGCACTGGCACAAACAATACGCAGGGCAACATCATCATCAATTGTAGCAGTTTGTCATAGGGTGCTGCTGAGATATACAAACTTATTGGCAGTATTGAGTTTTTGTCCCTTTACTGTGATTACTGGTTACGTGTAGGGGACACCTGGCGCTGGTTGATACATTACTAGTGTCTTCACTGTGCTGATGGTGAGACCGAATGCATCACAGGCCAATGAAAAGAGGTCCATGCTGTCCTGCATGTCAGACTGGTAGCGTTTAATGCACAATCATTGGTGAACAAGGGGTCGCTAACAATGTCTGTCTTAGTCTTAGTTTTGGTCTTGGCCCTCAATCTACTAAGATTAAAGAGCCCTCCATCAGCTTGATAGCGGAAAGTCCTGCACTGTTATTCCGGAAGGCATCATTTAACATGGCAGAGAACACAATGCTGAAGAGCGTTGAAGCCAGGACGCAACCCTGTTTGATGCCGTTGGTCACTGGAAAGGGGTTTGAGTGTGCGCCATTATCTTGCACACAGGCTGTCATACCATCATGGAACTGGCGAACCATGCTGGTAAATTTTTTTGGACATACCAATTTGGCCATGATCTTCCATAGTCCTTCGCCATTTACAGTGTCGAATGCCTTAGTTAGGTCGACACATGTGGTGTAGAGACCAATGTTCTGTTCACGACACTTTTCCTGTAGTTGTCTGGCAGTGAAAATCATATCAACAGTACCTCTGCCCTGTCGGAAGCCACATTGGCTCTCTGGAAGGAGACCTGTCTCAAGATGGGCTTGCAGTCTGTTTAACAGGACCCTAGCCAGAATCTTGCCTGCTATAGAGAGCAAGGATATGCCTCGATGGTTGTCGCAAGCTAGGCAATTTCCTTTTCTCTTGTATAGATGTATGATGGAAGCATCCTTAAAGTCTTGTGGTATCACTTCCAGGTTCCACATTGCCTGGAAGAGCTCTGTAAGTTTGGCAGACATGACAGGGCCACTAACAGCGTAAACTTCGGCTAGAATGGAGTCTGAGCCTGGCGCTTTTCCTACAGACAAATTTGAGATTGCTTTCTCCACTTCCTCAATGCAAGGGGGATCCGATAATGAGTTATTGATTGGTATTTGCGTATTGCGCGCAATCGCTTCCTTGTTGATGATGGAGGGGCAGTTTAGTACATTTTCAAAATGTTCAGCCCAGCGTTTGAGAATTTTCTCTCTGTCAGTGATGGTATGCTTTCCATCTGCGCTTAGAAGAGGAGATTATCCTGAAGACTGAGAACCGTAAATTGCTTTTAGCGCTGAATAAAATTTCTGCATATTATTGCTTTCAGTTTAAGTCTGTATCTCTTTGGCTTTGCTACTAAACCATGAGTCTTGCATCCTCCTTAGTTCTTTTTGCGCATTTTTCTTTGAATTTTTGTACCTCTTTTTGCTGGTTGATCTGGGGTTGTTTAGATAGGCTTTGTGCTGTTTATACTTGTTGTCCAGGAGAGCTTTGATCTGCACATCATTTTCGTCAAACCAGTTACAACGATTGAAACAGTCAATAACATTTTTTCTAATATTGTGCATTAGCTCAGGGGTGATTTTGGTTGGGTAGTTAAAGGTTCAGTTTTCAATTGAACTGGAAATATGTTTAAAGTAGATGGTTTTTGGTCAATCAAGCTTAAGGAAATATGAACCTCAGATCATTTGGGAAAGCAAGAGTGGCTGTTGTGATGCAGACTATGTGATCCCAGGCTATGTTATTGTTCACACACAAAAATACAGGCCTAACATTTTATTACCCAACACACTTCAATGGTGTGGAAAAGAGATATAATTTCTCAAAATCAGACACCATCGAAATAAGAAAATAAATTACTTCAGGAAGCCGGATCTGCTAGGCCTACAAGGCGCATAACGGTGGCACAACGTAATCACGCTCCCGGCGGAAATCGCACGGACACCCGTGATTGTTACAATTGAGCGAACACAAAACAAACAAACAAACAAACTTCAGGAAGCGTCACTCATACTACAGCATGAGTGAGCACTGCTAATGAGATTCTCCTATAGAAGAGATCAGAGCATTATCTTCTTTCTTCGTTTTGCTCAATACCCCTTTATGTCTTGCAGCGTCAGAGGTAGAAGAATTTTCTGGAGATGGCTTTTTTGTGGGCTTCATATATGTTTGTTTTCGTTGAGTTTTTTTATTTATGTAATATATCATTTGCAAAGTCTGCCCCTGGCTTTGTATCCATCGTGTCTATATAGTAATACTTTTTATGGGGCACTGTTTGATGGTAGTCTGGAAGCATGTGAAAACCACTTAATCTGTTGCCTTCTGATGTATGGTAATCCAGGATTGTCCTTGTGGGTAGGGGGAAAGAGGATGTGCCTCATCTGCCATGCAACCTAAATCAACTGTGAAAACTGTCTTCTCATGCCCAGTCATCTTTTCAAAAACTGTCTTTACACATTTTTGTCACTGTGTGGTATGAAGGTAAATCTAATCCATTCATTGACTAGGCTTTAAATTTACTGTAAAGGATGATGCTATCTTTGCAGCCATTGTTTGTTGCTGAGACAGCACTAAATGAATCCGATATTTCAGAACACTCTGGTGCCTGGTTGTTGCAGGTTTTATGAGGTTGGCAATGTCTCAGAGAAAGGGTCTCACATCCTTGATGTTGTATTTTATGTGAATACCATTAGGGTGGGGCAAATGGAAGACATTACCTTGTGTCTTTACCATTGCTAAAGTTTGTGTTATTTTTTTTAGCAATATTTCATTTGTCCCTTCATTCTTATAATAATTGGATTCCACTGTATTATTTTGTTATACTTTGGTCTATACACTGGTTCCAGATTTTATCACAATGTGGACATTAAAGTTACATTGTCTGCTTATATACGGATCAACGTATATTGAGATATATACGTTACTGACAAATTTCCAGCTAATATTGTTGAAATGTCATTGCTCTTCTTATGCTATATTATTATTATTGAGTTTTCTTATTTTATATGGTCATTATCCTTTTAAATCCCCATCAAGGCCAGCACCTTGCAGTGGTGATGGGGCTTAGTTCAGCCATCAGGGGCTGGAAACTAAGACTGGTCGGGCAGTCCCATTCGAGCAGGACCATAGTCCTGCCCAAGTAAGCAGAGTGCTGAAGACGGAGGCATCCAGCCAAAAGGCGCACAGATAATCAGGATGCCACGCACAAAACACAATGGAAACATGTCAATATCTATAAAAAGTTATGGTGCCTGCCCTGTGGCGGACGTTCAGGCAGGGACGGTGCCGGGCCCTATACCTCGAAAGGGCCCAACCTCAGTTACTGAAAGTCCTTCTCAATTGCCTCGAGGAGCCAGGAGGCAAGGGAATAGAGCTACTGGCCAAACAAACAAACGACCAATAAAAATAATGCACTGGAATGCTGAGGGTATCAACAGTAAAAGAGATGGATACAGCAAAAAATTGGAACTTGAAAATGTCCTCAGTGAAGAACAAGTTAATATATGCTGTATCCAAGAAACACACCTCAGCAGCGACATAGCCTTCAAAATCAGAGGCTACCAGTGCTACCGATCTGACCGAAAGGACAGGCGAAAGGGTGGAATTCTGATACTTGTTAAAAACAATATCAGCGCATGTCAGCTGGAAGTATATATGGAAGGGGCAGAATACCAGATGCTCCACCTAAAAACAGACAGTGCAGAATTCCATCTCCTGAACTACTACTGCCCAAATGATAAACCATTGGCACTAGACACAATTCCAGATAAAGAGAGACTTATGGTGTGTGGTGACTTCAACAGCCACTCTCAGAGCTGGGGCTACGATCATATCGACAAGAGAGGTGAGGAACTTGAGAGCTGGCAGGATGAAAATAATCTCATCCTTATTAACCAGCCAGCTGACTCACCAACCTTCTACTCGAGAGCATGGCACACCACCTCTACACCAGATCTGGCATTCCACTCACCAGGCCTGGAATGGAACATCACACGTGTCGTTGGAAAGCAGCTTGGGGGTAGTGACCACAGACCAGTATTTCTGGAAATCCACAATGAATTTACCAAGGACGGCAGCACGCTCACTAGGTGGAACTATAAGAGGGCAGACTGGAAAATGTACCAGCATTTAACCAGTGTTCTAGCTAAGGACATGAAATTGGACAAAGACATCAATAGAGCAGTGAGTGAATTTAATAGATGTATACTACATGCTGCTAGTAAAACCATACCCAGGGGGGCACGCAAAAACTACAAACCCTACTGGAATGATGAACTGGAAAAGCTGCAAAATGAGATGGAAACATCTAGACAGCAGGCTGAGAACAGACCTAGCCAAGAACATCACAACAAATATCAGCAAACAAAGGCTAAATTTCAAAGAGCCAAGTTACAAGCCAGACGGAGTAGCTGGAAAGAAAAAACAGAGTCGCTGAACCTAGAAAGAGATACTAGGAAATTATGGAAACTTGTAAAACAACTAAATGATGAAGGTACAGGGAGAAATACCAGGATCACACTTTATAAAGATAGAAACATTTTAACAGGTAAACATGCAGCTGATTACTTTGCAGATTCCTTTGCAGAAGACAATAACATCAAAGTCAGCCCAGACAAACAACAGGAGGTTCGAGAGAACCAGCAAAACATTGGACAAGGCGAACCTATACCTGAAGTCATGGAGGCACCAATCACAATGAGAGAACTGGAGCATGCAATATCCAAATTGCAAATGAAAAAGTCCCCTGGAGCTGATGGAGTGTCCAATGAAATGATTAGAAACCTGGGAATTGCAGCAAGAGCAAAGCTACTGCAGATCTTTAACACAAGCTGGTCCACGGGTAATGTACCACAGGCGTGGAGAGAAGCAATAATGATACCACTCCTCAAATCAGGAAAAGATGGCAACACAGTCTCCAACTACAGGCCCATCAGCCTCACAAGCTGTCTATGCAAAACAATGGAACGCATTATCAATCTTAGGATGCAGTGGTACCTTGAAAGTGAAAACCTTCTGGTATCACAGCAAGCAGGTTTCAGATAGTGCTACTCTACTGAAGATCAGGCAACCTACCTCTCCCAAGAGATTGAGGATGCCTTCCAAGATAAGAAACGGGTACTAGCAGCATGGATAGACCTCAGAAAAGCATTTGATAAGGTCTGGAAAGAAGGGCTCCTAAAGAAATTGCGAAATTGCAGGGTTAGCTCAAGAATGTACAAATGGGTAAAAGCATACCTGCATAATAGAAGAGCCAGGGTACAATTAGATGGTCGCAAGAGCAAGAAAGTTCTACTGCGTCATGGAGTCCCCCAGGGAGGAGTCCTGTCGCCCACACTTTTCTTGGTTTACATCAATGACCTAGTTGCTGAACTACCACACGGGATCAAAGTGGCAATGTATGCTGACGACCTGGTGATCTGGTGCACAGAAGAACATGCGACAGTGGCCACTAAACATATACAAAGAGCTATCGATGCCCTAACCTTATGGGCTAATAGATGGTGCGTCAGCATTAACACAGATAAGTGCAGCACTACACTTTTTACCCTCTCACCAAAACAAAAAGCCGGTCATATCAAAATAGATGGAGAGCTCTTGAAAGAAGACAAACAACCCACATACCTCGGAGTTACTTTTGATGATAAACTGACATGGAAGCAGCACATAAACAAAGCAACAACAAAAGCCAGGAGGAAGTTAGCTATCCTGAGAAAACTAAGTGGAACCACATGGGGAGCCAGTGGGAATATACTCAGTAAAGTTTACCAGCAAGGCATAAGACCACACCTGGAATATGGTTCAGCTGCGTGGTGTCCTGCATCAAACACCACATTACAAGATCTAGATAAAGTGCAAAACCAGGCACTTAGAATAATGTTGGGAGCAATGAAATCAACACCCATAGCAGAGATGCAGAAAATGGGAAGAATGCAAACACTTGGCGAACGCAGAGACACAAAAGTACTAATTCAGGCAGAAAAGTTTCAGTGTATGCCAAGTCATCCAATGAAGGAAAGATTCCAAAATCTAGCAATGGGACGACTGAAAAGAAGCAGCTTTATCCATCAAGCTAAACGACTCCACAGACAACTTACAGACTTACCTGAAGTTGACAGCCCCTTAAGGCCTGTACCAGAACAAACCCCGTGGAGTGAAAGACATGGAATGCCAATATATATTCAGACCCATGTGAAAGGAATACTAAGTGTGGACGAACAGAACAGTGTGCAGCGAAGGACAGTCACCCTCAGTTTCCTGGATGAGGAATATCCACAAGATATATGGGTCAGAGTATATACAGATGGGTCAGCACAGAATGCTGTGAGGAATGGAGGTGCAGGTGTATATATAGAATATCCACACAAGCCTAGAGATACAATCAGAACACCGACAGGAAAATTCTGCAATAATTATGATTCAGAAATCCAGGCAATTAGTGTGGCAGCTAAAAAACTGCTGAACTCCAACTCTGACCTACAGCCTGTGGTATTCCTGACAGATGCAAGGTCAGTGCTTCAAGCTCTCCAGTCTGAAAAACTAACAGACTTGAAAAAACTACTTAGCGAATTGTCTTACCAGTATAGGGTAACCATGCAGTGGATACCCTCTCACTGTGGAATACCAGGAAATGAAAAAGCAGACCAACTGGCTAAGGAAGGTGCTGCCGAAGACCAACCAGATATAACAATCACCTACCATCAGAAAAAACAGATGATCAAGTCAATAAGAAAGCCACAAACACCAACACAAGATGACTATCATATTATGAACAGACCAGAACAAGTTATAATTCTACGTCTAGAACAGGACACAACCGACTCCGCAGTCACATGTATACAAAGTTCAAGATTGGCAACACAGCCATGTGTACATGTGGACAGGCAGCACAGAGTGCCAAACATATACTTCAAGAGTGTTCTGAGCATGAAACGCTGAGACAGACCTATTGGCCAGAGGAAACACAACTGGAATCAAAACTCTATGGGACACTGTATGAACTACAAAAGACAGTGAGTTTTATTAAGGAGACAGAATTACAGATATAGACATGTTTCAAGTGAACGAAAGAAGAAGAAGAAATCCTTTTAAATTTTGTTATTTCCTGTAAATTAGTTTTTTTCATTAGATTATCATCATCATGTGTCACATCATGTAGCATAGGTGATAATTGATCTCCACAATATCCTTCTTCTGCATTCATTCTCAAACTTCTGCAGATTAGCAGAATATAGTCCAGAGAATATAGTGTGTTGTGTCATAATTTACAGCTTTGCTGTGATATCCACTCGTTTCAACCTGATACATTTGACTTCAGCATATCTTCTAGGTCCCTTTGATGCTATATAGGTTGTGACAGCCAACCCCAACCTATTTCATTATAACTTCTTTAGCTGCCTCTTATGACATGCATGGAAGGTGAAAAATATTTCTAATCTTTGCTTCACTTTTGAACTCTGGCAACACACCAGTAATGTAATCCTGTTTGCAGTACAGTAAATCACCATTGCTGCTCTGTCTCTAACATACTCTCTCAAACTATCCAGTACCTGTGATGCACACTGTTTTTAATTCTTTCAATCATGCCTGTGTTTAAATAAATTTCATTCCAATATTCTTGTTCTCTTTTATTTCTTCTGATGTTGGTAAGTAGCTTTCTTTTGGTTTAATTTCCCCTGGTATCTCATTAGTTTTTACAACTGTTCAAGATGTATTTAGTTCTCTGGATAGTAGAAGAAAACTCTAACAGAAACAAAATATCAAGAATATTTCAGTTTAATTATAAAATATTTCATCATAGGCCCTGACAGTCAGCAGTGAAGCTCGCAAAGAATCAACTGTGGGAGAGATTGTTAATTTGATGTCTGTAGATGCTGGACATGTGGAGATGATGATTAACTATTCATTCTGGATGTGGATGTCAGTTATTTTCTTAATCCTTGGAATTTACCTGCTGTATACAATCATTGGCATTTCTTTGCTGCCAGGTTAGTCAGATAGTAGTAACTTTGAATAATCATTGATGTTCCTGATACTTTCATAGCAAATAAGTCTTTAATATAATAGATGTCTATAGATCATCAACTTTCAGAAGGAATATTCTGTAATTAAGTCATAAAATACATCTATAAATATGTATTTTAACTCTGCATTCTGTAATTAAGTCATAAAATACATCTGCACTGTAAAAATATGTGTTTTAACTTCACATTCTGTGTTAATAGAATGTGAAGAGAACTTTACTAAAGGTAAATACTGAAATCAATCTGGACTTGCTTAATGAAACCTGAGTAAATTAGTGCTAGCTTACAAGCGCGGAAGGGGACATACAAATGTAAACTGTCATAGCATAGTCACAATATAAAACACAAAGATTGATTACAGAGAGACTGTAGGGTACAATATAGGTGAAAATTCGGTAGTATATCCTTTTTGGAACATAGTGATCAAACGATAATTGTTTAACTGTAGTGATTTTCTAGGTAATATAAATACATCAGTAGGTTACCATTGCTTTCTGAAAGCATATAGAGGAAAAGAAATAATAAATGTTAAAGGACACTCTTCAATGAACAAAAAGTAGTGTAAGTTTAAGTTAGTTGTCATATAAAGAAAGATTGAGCTTCATATTTATGCTGGTTTAAAGAAACACCACAGGTAACAGGGTACAAGTGGAAAGACATAATCATATAGTTTTATCCTCAGTCTTATTGGTTGGTTGGTTGCTGATACAGCGGTCCATGGGCTCATGCCCTTTGACCCAATGCCATTAAATGGCATTATATTCCTGGTAAGTCTGTGGATTTTCATCCCACCCCGGGACAGAGCCAGAGAATAACTATCACACCTCCAGGAAGGTAGGTTTCAACCTATACACTGCTCCGAGCCACTATAGCCAAGATAGGGTTCACTGTGCTCATTCCCTGCCACCAAATGACTACTGGTTATGCGAAACTTCTCTATTGCTCTAGGCATGCAACCAAATGTTCAAGTCAAAAGGATTGTCATGTCCTGAGTCACTGTGCCTCTATGATGGGTCTCAGCCATAGGAAAAAACAGTGCTGTCAGTTTCCTCCTCCCCAGTGCTGCACATTACATCTCTGGCTCCCAACCACAGAGGGTGCATACATATATATTCAGGTAAACATGAAACACATTTCAACAACAAAATAAAAGCATAATTGTATAGATGACGTGCCATGAAGCTTCTATAAGAAGATAACCTCAATATAACGGCATGTCATCTACTAAGGTTTTCTGTTGCATGGGTGGTTTGTCTAGTGGGTCATTGGTGAGACCCACAGACACAACTGCATGCGTCCCCAGTCTTATTCTGTTTAGTGATTTTGGTGTTTTTGAAGTGAAAAGTTAGAGGTTCCTCTTTTTTTACTTTCCTTATTTAGGGTGTCTTTAAAGTAGTTGTGCACTGAATGTGAAAAGAAATATCAGAAATATATGCTCAAAATGTCATTTAAAGTTGTGTATTTCCATGGTCAAGTGTACAGCATGACGCAGCAGTTTTCTGTTTGCTGTAGGGTTACTGTATTTTTTCACTGACCAAGATTGGTGCTAACTACTGAACAAATAGTAGGCCAATTTGTTGTGGAACAAGTGATAAATTTGTGCAGAAGTTTCCTAATGCAGAAGTTCCAAGATTTTCTGTACAAATAACTTCATTGTGCAAACCACTTTACCCAATACATGATTGGCATGAGCAGTTGTGTTTTTTCATAAATATGTCAATTACATCCCACTGATCCACAATAAATACCCACAATTCAAATGATGTCACCAGTAAATGTGTGCCCAGTGGTTTTATAGACACCCTGTATGTCTTATCTGTTACCTAGTGCACATTTTCTGTACTAGCTGACAAGTATGGAAGAGGCTGTACAAATGTAACCTGAGTAAAATGAGTAAATACTCAGTAAATACTCTTGATTCTGTATTAGAAACAAGCATAATATCACATAGCACATTTATATAAATCTATAACTGTCCTTATGAGGTCATCCTATATCTCTTCTCAGTACTGTGCCGTCAACTACATCAGTACCCACTAATGAGTCTGCTCTTTTGTTGCAGAAAATACTCTTGAATCTGTATTAGAAACAAGCATAATAGTGCATAGGACATTTATATAAGTGTCCCACTCTCCATTTCAGCAGCCATCCAGGAGTATACAGACTAAATGTCCCAATCAGATGTTTATTATGTAATCTTCAGATCTTTCCAGCGTTGTTGATAGCATATCCTATTCAAGATGTAGTAATTTTCTTAACAATATAAATAAGTCCAGCAGGTTGCTAGTGCTTTCAGGATGATCTGGATTCACAGTTGCCGGCAGCAGAATTTGAACCTGATGCTTTTGTTGTTTGAGACATGCTCTGTACCACTCCACCACAGAGCCAGAAAAGAGAGGACACAGTCTTTCTCTTCACTAATAGTTTATCCTCTATCTGTTATTCTTTGCATGTATACACCATCACCTCTAGCATCATCTTCTTCATTCTGTAACAAATCTATAACTGTCTTTATTAGGTCATTCTATCTCTTATCAGTACTGTGCCATCAACCATAGCAGTACCCACTAATGAGTCTGCTCTTTTGTTGTAGAAAATACTCAAATTTAATTCAGCTACCTATATTGACTTTTCGTATTGTCTTTAAGTGATGTACTTTTTATATAGAAAATGTTTAGAATTTGGGTAAATATACAGAATTTTAAAGGGTATTTTTTTTGCAATGACTCACAATTGAAACACTCAAATTAACACAAATAAGAAAACTATGGCAAAGTAGTAATAACGAAACTAAAGTAACACTTTTAAGATCATGTGTTTTCCCAGTGGCAACATATGGATGCGAGACTTGGACTTTAAACATGACAATATCCAGAAGAATAAAATCATTTGAATTGAAGTGCTAGAGAAAGATCTTACGAATATCATGGACATAGAAGAAGAAGAACATTGAAGTTTTCAAATTACCGAAACTAAATCAAAAGTGGTTTCTTAATACCATGATAAGAAAGAAGCTACAGTATTTTGAACACTTAAAGTGACATGATGGTATCGATAGGCTGATTCTGGAGGACAGAGTGCCAGGTGATAGAAGAAGAGGAAATTAAAGAAATTATGGACCAGTGACATTGAAGAATATATGCATATGTCTCTGTGCAATGCAGGCCTGCTTACCCGGACAGAGAGGCGTTCAGAGTATCTACGACAAAGACAACGTTCTGGAAAGAATGTCACTTGATATATCTTGAAATAAAATATGATAGAATTATGGGTACCGGTAAATATACATAATTTTTAATGGTACCGGTATTTTGGAATGAAATACAGAATGATTCTACAGGAAGTTGACAGGCATGAATCATCGTCTGTTACTACTTCATATTAACTTGTACTTTTGGTCTCGTATTTTCACAGTTCCTGTTTTTAATATGTTAATTCGTAGTGAACCAAGTGACAATATATTTGTCATTTTCCCCTATATATATATATATATATATATATATATATATATATATATATATATGAATATTGACTTCTCTCAGTTCTTTTTTCACACAATACATTTTCTACATCCAGTCATACTTAAATATGTTTGTCTTTTGTTTCCCTTTTGCAGGTTTAGCTGTTTCACTAATCATGTTCATTGTAAATTTTTGGGTGATGCACAAAATGAGAGAGTATCAAGATGAAATAATGATTGTTAAGGATGAGCGAGTTAAAATCATCAATGAGGCTCTAAATGGGATTAAGGTTAGTCTACAAATATTTTAAAACATGAGATCAAATATTTCAAACTTACATCAATTATGGGTATATTAAATATTGGATTAGAGTGGGATACTCACATTTTATAACAAGATAATAGAGTTATGAATTAGCGTCATGGTAAATGGTTTTCCCATTAGTGCTCAGCTGCCTAGCCATTGATTGAGCAGAAAACTTCTGTCACTTTTGGCATTTTTCAGTAGTGATTGTGATATCTGTTAACCTTCCCACAACATGGATCCTGGTATCAATTTCATGGTGACTGGGTGGACCACAGGAGTTTTTTTGTTTGTGTTGCAAACAATTAATGATGAATGAACTTTAAACCTGTGTTATCTGTTTGGCAGGCAAGTGATTTAGACATTACACTATTACAGATCTCTGTAAAAATTTGGAAAGTTTTATAATGTCATACTACAAGCACAATGTTATTGAACAAGACACTTCTTCAGCTGAAAGTTAACAAAGTGGAACATTTTAAATCTGCATAAATCCTCCTATTTGTTGTTGGGACTTGGAAGGGACAAGAGGTGACTAAGAAGAGGTGACAAAAATGCTATGCTGCTATTGAGTTTGTTGGGCAAAAAAGGTGTGCAGATCTCATTAAAAAAATGTAAACTATGACCATAACATTCTATTTTATTTAGACTATATAAATGACAGAATAAATGCAGAATTAAAAAATCAAACTAAACTGTAAATTTTAAATGCCAAAGTCAGAAGTGTTGGACCATTGATGCAAATAAAATGGTGACACAACCTATTTCCATTCTCTGGACTGAAGATCTTGTAGGATCATTGTCCTAATATAGAGAGATTCGGTGGGAGATTGAGAATGAACTTAAAAATACAATTTAAAAAAAATACATTTTAATATTTTTCCATATTTCCTCTAATATTATTCTTTGTTTCTCAGGTGATTAAACTCTATGGATGGGAACCAATGTTCATAAAGAAAATCAGCGACATAAGGGATAAGGAGCTGAGCATTCTTTTCAAGTATGCCCTTCTTGATGGTATAGAATCATTTGCCTGGTTGGCTGCGATGTTTTGGGTAAAAAGCAATTATGGACTTAGGAACTATTTTCTTAAATATCATTTTTTGAGTTATCAAAGATTTGCATAAGTCATTGAGATTTATACTGCCCTTCAAAGAGTAAATATTTCCAAGCTTAAAATGTCAGGAAGTTTAGAATGTAACAAATATATGATTTAATCAGCATGAATTCCCTTAACAGACATATATCTTTTATGTATAAATATTGGGTGCAAGTATAAGTCTTTACTGTGAATTTTGTTCTACTTTTGAGGTGCTTCCTGATCTTTGTATTGTGACCTATGCACAGCGCTATAGTTGTTCAATGTTGTATGATTGAGTTTGGAATATAATTAGTATTTAAAATTAATTAATATTTATTGAAAACAATTGCATTAGAATTAGGGTTAAGGGAAGGGTTAAGGATTAGAATCAGTTTCTAGTATTAAAGAATTAAGGTAAATTATTATTATATACAATAGCGGGAAGATTTGCGCAGGACAGATATACCAAGACATGCGCAGTTGTATACATTAGCAGACAGAAAGAACCGCTATGTCATGTGTTAGATGTGACCGTACTTTCATTATAAATTCATAAATGGAGAAGAAAGCGTGTGAGGTTGAATGATATATTATTAATTGAAAACGATTGCATTAGAATTAGTGTTTAGGCTTAAGGATTAGAATCAGTGTTTACTATTTAGAATTATGGTAAAATAGTAGTATATAGAATAACGGGAATATTAATGGAGTTTGTTTCTGGAATTTAAAAAGTGTATCCCGCAGAGAATGCTGAATAAGGTGAGTGTTTGGTTTTATCCACATTGTTACAGTCTCTAAATCCTACCGTGTATTGATGTTCCGGGGAATTCTATGACGTGAGCTAGTTAAAAATGTAAACAGTGTGCTATTTATAGCACAGTGTAGACTTAATCTTTACTTTTACCAAATATTGAATGGGCAGTGTGCACTGCAGAAACATGTTCATATAACTTTGTCACTAGTCTTTGAACTATCTAGCCTGAGACTAATAGATAAAACCATTCTATTTTATCTGTTTCTGTCTTTAGTTATTACTTTCCGTGTCTTGCCTAATTGTCTTATTTCTGTTTCTAATATTTTTTTTCCAAGTATGTCCCTGTCTTTCTCTTTGCCATGTGTGAGTGTTGATAGGGACTGAAATGGAAGCAAACAGTAGTAACACAGGCATCTGCCATGTAGGAGGCAACTATAGAAATGTGTCATGAGGTTAACAACACCACCCCATAATCTCTGTTGTGATAAAGCTTGCTGAAAATCAATCCTTATATTTGCATCATGCCTTGATATTGCATGAAAGTCACAGCAAAGTCTTCTTCATAGTCTGTCCATCTTACAACAATCCTGCAGCCACAATGAGTAAAACAGTTACCTGAGACTTGCAGAAGCTCTGGAAAACCTCCCTATAAAAATGAATCCCAGAGAAACAACAATCTGAAGCTGATAATGAAGCTTCACTGCCTGGCATAGGGAACATGAATGACAAACTCCTACTCTCTCTGGGTTCTATAATCATTATAATTCTCTTTTCCAGTTTCCTTGTTGATTCCTTGTTTATTGAAATTGTTTCATGTATTTCTTTCATATGTCATTACAGATGATGTACCTCATGCTTGTTACTTTTGTTATGATTGATGACTCTCACAATTTGGATGCCAACACTTCCTTTCGTGCAATGAACTACATAGACGTTATCAGCCTTGCTGTCAACATCATGCCTATAATTGTAAAAGACTGGATAAAGGTATTAAATGTTGAAAATGTATGCAATAAACAATATCGAGGGAGTATGTGCAAGTAATGTAGCATTTAATGTAGCAATATAAGAAAAAAATCAATCTTCTTTTTTTGGCCACTTTATGAGACAGGCAGGTTTGGAGAACATAGTCACAACAGGCAAAATTGAAGGCAACAGAGACAGAGGGCGACAATGTGAGAAAATATTAGAGTTACTGTAACACAGTTCATGAGTTACTGTGATCTGATTTACACTTTAAGTTAGCTGAAAGGGTGTGCCTATAGGTATCACAAATTTATCCATTACAAAATGTACCCTATATATTTTTGAGCATGGAAAATGTGTAAAGGGCCTACTTGTTATCCCCTTTGAGCAGGAGGCTACTTCTCACAGTAGTGCACACCACTGAGAGTTGACCTTTTTGGTATGAAATAAAACTGTGGAGGAACCTCGCCATAATATTCACTAGCTGTGTTCTTTATAACTCCTGGGGATTAAAGCACACAAAAAATACTGTATTCTTACTTATAAAACCTTTTTCTGAGAATTAAAATATGTACTTAGAAACTAGTATGCCATACATAGCTGTAACGCATACATTCTGTTAGTATCTTAAGTTTGCATTTAACACTGAAAAAAGTAGCGGTACATAGAAACCAGTCTGTTATACACAGCTGTAACATGTACATTCTGTTAGTACTTTGACCTTGAGAGCATAAACTATTTATATATATATATATATATATATATACATACCGGTACTAACACATGCAGTTGCGTCTGTGGGTCTGACCAATGGCCCACTAGACAAACAACCCATGCAATAGAAGAACCTTAGGAGATGACATGCCTTTATATTGAGTATCTCATATAGAAACTTTGTAGCATGTCATCTATACATTTATAGATCCCCTCTGAGTATAAGGCTCCTTCAATAGGCATTGCACTAAGCCGAAAACTAAAGTCTCCAGGGTATGAAAGAAAGCTCCGAAAAATCACCCCATTGCACATAAGAAGTAAGAGCTAATCTTACTCTCAATTCCTGGGGTTCTCAAACAAACAACAATATATATATATGTGTGTGTGTGCATGTGCGCGTGAGTGTGCTATATAGGCTTATATATATATATATATTTTTCTTTACAGGCTGCCAACTCTGTGTCAAGACTAAACAAATTTCTGAACTCAGAGGATTTGAATACAGACAACTTGTACCGGGATAAAACAGATAGTAACTAGAAAAAACCACTTTTTAAACAAGTTACATAAATAGAGAACTGTTTAATATAATTTTGTTTCTACAAATATTATCTAGCTATTTACCATAATAATTTCAGAAAAAATACAATATTGATATTTTTGTTACGTTTTGAGACAAAGATTTCTGGAGAACAATGGGCAAGATTGATTCCATGGCAAGAGAGATTGGGGACATCATCAAAAGAAAATATTAGTTTCAGATTCTGGCATGGCAAAAAGTCAAGAATTATCCTGATAAAAGCTTCTGGAAATGGAGAGTTATTGAGATCCATGATCAACTGTGTCAGTCTGCATGGCAATGTATGATGAGGAACTATTCATCTTTCTGCTCACAATAGAATGTCAGTCTCCAGCCAGTATCTTCATCTTGTACTTGTTTTTTTAAATAATTTTTCTCAATATTTTATCTATTCTTCCTTTTCTGTTTCAGATGATTAGGTTAGGAATTTTATGTCTTCTTGTAATTGTACTTCTCAAGTGTAATCCATTTAGACACCTCTTAGGGCAAGATTGTTCCAATTGGTCTATGGAGACACACATCCATATAAAGTTGTACGGGAGTCATGACGAACTTTCAACCACAGCATTATTCATCCAGGGGACTTAACTTCTCACATAAATCCAACCAAAACAACAGTTTTGAATTTCAATAAGCTAGTAATTTAGTCTTCTACATATCACTTATGAAAGGCTACCAATTTGTTTTTGGTGCCCAAAAGGGGAAGAAAGAATATCAACACTGTGACCTGCAATATGTGTCAGAAGTGACTCAAGTGGTTTGAGGATACAGTTGGCAGGACCTGCTATATGTGTTAGAGGTGACTCTAGAGGTGACAAGAGGTTTGAGAATACAGTTGGCTATCCCATTCGATAGACAGTCAAAGCGACTCAAAGCTATGCAGAACTCAGATGTGTCAGACAGAGAAAGCACAAGATAACATAGCCAAGATGTAAAAATGACACAACAAATTATGTTCTTCCGGCTACATCCTGCAAATAAGCAGGAATTTCAGAACAAACTCAGAAGTAGAATATGAAATTCCAGCACTTCTAATTTCTTTATTTTTCATATAAGCATATAGTCATTTTTTTTATCTTAATGAAATAACAAATTCCTATTTTTCAGAATTGGCTGTGAGAGTGGCGCAGGCAGATTTTGCTTGGGAAATGAGCGGACCACATATTCTCAGAAAGTATGTATGCATTTATCTAAAGAGGAAAAGGATTTAGTTCAGTAATGAATAGCATAGAGCAGTATACACCTCCAAAACCTGGTATGATCTGTTTTATTGAAGAAGCTTTGGGGAGACCTAGAAGAGCTGCCTCTAACTGGTTCCTTCTTAGATCGAATGTCACTGCACACATTACTACAGTCATTCAAACCAGCCTTCATCTGACGTAGTCAGCATATTTATCATCATACTGTCCACCACTGTGGCAACACAAGTTCGAATGATGTGACGAACCTGCAGACATAGGAGGCAATAGGGCCCAATAAAAAGCTGTCTCATGCATAACACATACACCAACCACAGCTATGATATAGAGATCAAAGCTGCAGACAGGGCATAATTGGATAGTAGACAGTTCCGCTGGTGGAGGTCAAGTGTAGATAGAATACTTGAGCCCAGTAAGGCTTATCTATAGGTTGGACATCCAAACAGAAAGCAGTCCAAGTCTACCAAATTTTGAGCGGCACCAGCTTTTGTGGCATGGAGTAATCTGGTAGAGCTGATACACAGTACTGCAGATGGAGTATTATGGAGATCAATGATCACTTTCGCCATCCGGCATGACACATGATGATGATAAGTGGCAAAATGTACTATGTGTTCAAGAGGTTGCAGGTTAGAAGCATGTTGCGATATCTTGTTTGTAAGTGCATTTTTTGAAGATCTCTTTGGATTATCACTTGAGCTGTGATTTCATGTGATACTCTCTACAACAATTTTTCTCAAACTCTTTCCTGCCTGCCCCCCCTCCCCCCAACCAAGAATATAGATGTCTTATGGGAGGGGAGGGGGTGTTTGTTGCCTAAAAAAGGTTATTTATTCATTTTGTGGGATTTTTGATGATCTTATTTCACAAATTGTCACTTAATCTTGATGGCTTCATACTCTCATTGAAAAACAAATTTCACACAAGAAGCACAATAGCAGTTGTTATTTAAATAAGAAGGCAACAAATCTATATTTAAAGTATTCAACATTGTACAGATTACATTTCTTTAATAAGAGTTTTTGGCTGTCATGGTTGATGATAGAAGTTATATAAAAGTAGAAGCAGATGCACCCAACTGCAGAACCAAATGACCCCTATCATCAAATGTCACGCAAGGAACAAACCATCATCTTCAGACTACAAACTGGCCACAACAGATTGAGAAGTTACATGTTCCGAAAGCTGAAGATTGGCGAGACAGACTTGTGCAACTGTGGACTGAGCCCAGAGACTGCAGAACACATTCTTCATACATATCAACTCTACCAAGAAGAGAGGGAGAAAATATGGCCTACTGAGACAGCACTTCTTCCAGACTTGAGGGGTTCCAAGGATGACCTGAAGCGAATCACAAAATTCATTGAAGCTATTGGTGCTGTAACCTGATATCTGACTGAAGAACGATGAAGAAGAAGAAGTTATATAAGCAACAGCATGAGTTACAAAAACTTCCTGTCAGACTGTTAGACTTGCTTTAAAAAAATACTCAAATATAATTTATTTTCCAAGAAAATCAATCACAAACATGTTGAAAGCCAGAACACTTTCACCTGTTGGATGGTACATTGAGTGTACAAAGTGAATTTTCAGATTTAATGCGCTTGTAAGCTAACGTTTGCTGTTGTTGAAATGTTTTAGTATATTTTTATTTTAATACAGTTGAAAAAAATTCCAATTTTCAACAGAAGCTTATCACTGGTTTGAATAATCCTAGTTTGGCCAGGTTTAAGATAGATTTAAATTAATATCAACATAATTAAATTTTGTGTCTTATTGTTCATAAAAATTAGTAAGTACTTTCAATATTTATTGTGGACTTTGATGTGTTCCCTAAAGTACTTTCAACCTCTGGTTCATCATACCCCTCTCCCCACTCCTTTTGCCCCCTTAACCCTGCATTGCCCCCCTGAAGTCTCCAAAAGGGCACTTTCACCTACTTTGAGAAACCTTGCTCTTCAGGAATTATGCTTCACTATTGAAAGGAACAAAGTATGTATAGGAAACCTGAGACAATGAAGTTGATAATGTAAGTCTCTTGATACTTATTTTTAAACTGCTAAGATAAACTGTCAAACAAGTATGGTTTTGATTTATGAAGTGGTTATGAAAATATACATATAACTGAGAGTTTAAAAACTCATATAGTTTGACAATTTTACAGTATAACACTGAACATAGAGCCAGGTCAGCTCGTCGCTGTTGTAGGAGTGGTAGGCGCTGGCAAAAGTTCTCTTCTATCAGCTGTACTAGGAGAGATGCACAGACTTAATGGTTATTTCAATATAAATGTAAGTATTAAACTATTGATAAAGTACTGAAATTTTAGATCTTCTTCTTCTGCGTTCGTTCTCAAACTCCTGCAGATTAGCAGGATGTAGTCCGGAGAACAGAATGCGTTGTGTCATGGTTTACAGCACTGCTACGATATCTGCGCCTTTTGGCCTGACACATCCGACTTCAGCATGGCTTTGGGTCACTGACCCTATATGGGATGAGACAGCCAACTCCATCCTATAACCTCCTTAGTCGCCTTTTACGACATGCGTGGAAGGTAAACAGTGTTGCTATTCTTTGCTCCCCTTTCGGGCCCTGGCAATATTAGATATAATATTTTTAGAATAAGTCCATTGTGGATTGATTATAGGCCTATATATACATTCATTTGAGACAGAACACTGTCTAGCCCATTGATAGTTTGGGAAATTGCAATAAGATACACTAAATGACTGATATTTTTACTATACACAACAGTTAGGATGGGCACAACAAGAACACTTAAATTGTTAAATAAAGAAATAAAACAAAAATTTAGAGAATTTAATACTGAAACTTAAAGATTCTTATGAAGTACATTTAAAGAATAAAGAAATGCAATACAAAATATACATACTTTAAGCATTATACCTTATAAAAAATATTGATTTTTATACCTTAAGGATTATAGAGTTTTAATATAGATTAGGAGAAGTTTGTGATGTTTACATGGTTGGCCATTTCTGGAGAGCTGGCTTATAAACTCATATATAATCAAATATCTTGAAAATAATTTGACATGAGATGAAATCAAGTCAAGTTGTCATACATTCAAATGACAGCCAATGATGACAGATTATTACTTCCTCTTAAGCCGTTAAACTAATTTGACCATTCCAGTAATCTGATAAATCCTTCATTGTTATAGTGATTTTTAAGGATAACATTTTAATAGGGTTGTTACAGGAAAACTTTATGCAGATAAAGGTTTAAATAATCATGATGTTAAATAATCTCACTTAAAGTATCAGAGAGGGATCTTTATGCACTGTAGTTAAGGCATTCACCTTGTGTTTAAGAGATTGTGAGTTCAAATACAGTTCGTTACTTCTTGCTTCAAAGGTGGAATTTTTGGGAGATCCTATTTTTGGGGATTATCGATTAAAGCTACAGAGTTGCTTGCTAATATTGGTACTCTTGGCAGATGGCGTGCCGCTTCTTACAAGGGGTGGAGAATATATGCAGAAACCTGAGTACATTGAAGTCAATCCTCTATGCCTTTTGAACCTTATTTTCCTCAACTTGAAGATTTAAATTAAGACCTCTATATGAATGATTGGTATTGGGCAGAAGCAGGTTTTATATTCATAAGTAAGATTTAGTCTTATATAGTGTACAGAAAATCACCAGGGAAATGAATTAGGCAAAGATCAGTTTAATCTAGTCTACTTTCATATTGTATAACAATAATTGTCTCTTGACTACATTCATCTGTTTATTGCTTCATTTGGTGAGAGCTTTCCTTTTCATTTTTCATTTCTTATCTATTTTTTACAATTATTTCTTGATAAAGGTCCTTTGATTGCACACATAAACATTATTTTTGTTTTGATCATTTATATTTATTCGTTTTTTATCAATACTATTTATTGCTTATTGTATAAGAGATCTGCTTTTGAATTTGTACAAGATCAGAATAATGTGAATGTAATTTTTATTGTATTTTATAGGAAACAATTATAACTTAGTTCTTTTTTAGTGAAGGTATGTCCCATGACAGCAACCTGCCATGTGGGTTGAAGATAACTCTTCATGTACTAAGCCGCAGTAACTATTAGGTGGGGTGGTCAGTTCCCTTCCTTGCTATCTTTACCTCCCCTAACTCATGCATCAGGTACTCATTTACAGCTGAGTCGACTGGAGGAGTGGTTGTGTTAGGCAAGAAATCACAACCCAGTTTTTTTGTGTCTGGATGTGGTTTCGAACCTGGCACACTGTAACCCGGTGATAGCAAGCAAGCTCACTATCAACTAGGCTACTGCACTTTTTTAGTAGACTCGTTTGTTTTGATGTGATGTGTATATTAACATTGGCAACAATCCTGTCACAACATTCATAGTCTGTGTCTTGTTTATATGTAAAAACTTCCTTGTACTGTAATTGGTTATTTTTAATAAACTGCCATAATAGCATTTTCAATTAGGGTAAGCTATAGGTGCTCAGTCTCTTCTAGAAATTATACTGTGTACTGAAGCATAGATATGACTTCTAGAGTTGCAGGGGATACTCTGTAAATAAAAAAACTTTCCACTTCACTTTTGAGGGTTTTTTCTGTGTGAAAATCAGGTTTTTTTACTTTTTTGCTTAGAGACAAATGTTATGTTATAATTTTTCTAAGGGGGAAATTTTAACAGTAAAAACAACATGTGCAAGGTCTCATCATTGGTCCATCAGACCAACTGCAATGCAGCAGTAAACACCTAACATTAGATGACATGCATATACAGTGAGTGTTTCTTTTTGTAGAAACCTGACAGTACATGATCTATACAATTATTTTTTTACTCTCTCAGAATAGGAGATTGTTTTTCTTAAAAACAGTGTACATTGCTTAGAATTGGAGCCTTCTGGGTATGAAATAAAGCTCTGGAGATACCTCCCCATTAATTACACAAAAGTGTACAAGAGCTATATGGTCATATTTCTGTGAATGGAAACAAATAACTTTATATTCCGCCGAAGACGGATGTGTCGGGCCATTGGCGCAAATAAAACGGCGACACAATGCATTTCCATTCTCTGGACTGCATCCTGCTGGAGATCTAGTAGTACTGCTACAGAAGAGATCCAGCAGGAGTTTGAGAATGAACGATGAAGAAGAAGAAATAACTTTATATACCCTCCTGTATCTACAGGCATGGCTGTGTTATATATTGTACATATCTTCTCTTATATTTATACAGTCTTCTGTAGCGTACGTCCCACAACAAGCCTGGATTCAGAACAATACTGTACGAGAAAACATTTTGTTTGGGCGCCCTTTCATTGCTAACGAGTACCACCAAGTGATAAGTTCTTGTGCACTTCAAGCTGACATGGAAATTATGCCTGCAGGAGACAGCACAGAGATTGGAGAAAAAGTTGGTGCATACATATTTTAAACACATTCCTTAGACTATAATATAGCAGTGATCTTTATTCATTATTAATTTGATTTCATTCCTTATTTTCCCTGTGAAATATAGGCCTGCAACTATTGGCACTCATTTCTATTACCCGGTTTAAGGTTTTTCTTTCTTGAGCTGTACTAATGAGACTACTATTCCTTGTGTCTCATCACTACTATTCTTCACCACATGTGCTTTTTGTTCTTTCTTCGTTCAAATTAGCTTAATTTGTAATAAGTAATGATCAATTTTAACTCCAAGTATAAGCTACCACAAGCCTATTCATATGCACAAAAGTTGACAAAGTTCTGTGATAAACCTCTTGTATAGCTCCTTTAACTCTTATAGCATACCGGTATGTGATTGTAAAATTCCCGCCGAAGACGGATGTGTCGGGCCATTGGAACAAATAAAACGGTGACACAACGCATTTCCATTCTCTGGACTACATCCTGCTAGAAATCTAGTAGGACAATGGTCTTGCTACAAGGGAGATCCAGCAGGAGTTTGAGAATGAACGATGAAGAAGAAGAAGATTGTAAAATTGTGGTTTCAGACTGCATATACTAAGAGATCATTACATTATTTTCAAAACATTAATTTTTATGAAGGGTTGAAAAACAAATATTTGTAAGCAGGTATGAAGTATCAGTTTTTGTACTGTTATTTTCAGGGTAAAAGTTTATCTGGGGTGCAGAGAACAGCTTAGTTTGTAACCAAGCATTAAGCCTATCAGTTTTGATACTATTTTTTTCCCAATGTGTAAAATTTGCACTAAGACAGAAGAAATCTCAATTTATGACAAGATGTCAGATTTTTTTGTTTCTTATCTCAGGGCATAAATTTGTCAGGAGGACAGAAGCAACGAATATCCCTTGCCAGAGCAGTGTACAGTGGGGCAGACATTTACCTTCTTGATGATCCACTGAGTGCTGTAGACTCTCATGTAGGAAAACACATTTTTGATCATGTCATCGGCAAAGATGGTATACTCAATGGCAAGGTATGCTTTCAAAATTGTAACATCAATGGTGAAAATTTCAGGTGACAAAAAAGGTGCAATTAAAAAGAAAATTGAATAAACACTTTCCTGACAAAAAATTTAGAGCATACTTATCTTTCATTGCCAAGATTGTTTGCAAAATTTTTAAAACATGACAGGGCTATTGTAGAAATAAACAAACTTATGTAATCATGACACAGCTTTAAAATGTTCAATGTGTCATAATGAATTTTTTTGTATTATTTAATTAATTTTTAAGCCCCAGATTTATTCCGAATCATATTTCTGATAATGCTGTGGGTGCAAGTGATATTGCAATGTTGTGGTATCTGGAATAACTATTTTTAATAATACTTTTGCTATGCTTGCCATATTGCTTAAGTATTAAAGCTAATTCAATGATTGTCAAAATTGGTTACTAAGGGTTTGCTTGGGTAAGGCCTACAATCACCTAATTTTGGCAGCAAAGTTTTAAATAATTTGATTAATAATTAATGAAATCAGAAACATATTTTAAATTTTGCTCCAGCTACGCATGCTGAAGTCTGATATATTGGAGCAAATGATGCATATATTGCAACTATGCTGTAAACCATGTTGCAATTCACTTCCATTATCCAGGCTACTTCTTGTTGAGTGACAGGATTTTGAGAGTGAAGAGCATAAGTTCCAGCTACTTTATGTTATCACTTAGGAAAATATAAATGAGGTCAAGATTCAGATGAGATGCCACCTTCTTATTTAGTAAATTTCCATTTTTTAATCTGTCCATGATAGTGAATTCTGCCAAACCATTCCTTGTCCATCTATTACTTCCACTATTATTGTTTTCTCCCTTTTGTTTGAAACATCTTTTAGAATTGTTTTCAGTAGAGTCTTGTCTCTTTCTTCAAAATATTTCGTTTATTTATTTTCGATCTCAATAATTCCCTTTTCATTTTAAATTCCTGTTCTTTTGATAATCTTATGAATGTTAAAATCTTTGGTAAAAAAACAACAAAATGGGGGAAAATCATTCAGTTTATGCAAGAGACAGTACTACAAATATAGACATTACTGGCCAAAAAAAAAGGATAAAGTCGAAAATTTCTCTTAAACTTCTTCATTTATGTGTATGTGTTCATTTAAGTACTTTAAATTCTCTCATAAATCGCAATCTTAAATTTAAAAAACATTTCCAAAATAAGGCTAATTTTTTTCTCATTTGCATGTTGCTTGTTGAACATTGAATGTACCTGACATACATTGTATTAAGGGATGATATGACATTGTTTTAAGGGATGATATGATTGATGTAGTCGATATATGGAGTTTCACTATTATTCTTAAATGTTCCTAATTATATTTGATATCACAGACTAGAATAATGGTCACTCACGGTGTTCAGTGGCTCCCCCATGTGGACTATATCATTGTGATGAGTAATGGACTTATATCAGAGTCTGGCACGTATGAGAGTCTAATGGATCACAATGGGGCATTTGCTCAGTTTCTAACACAGTATCTGAGACAAGAAGGTGTAGCCAAGGATGAAGGAGAAGAGAACATACTTGGTGAGTTTTCTATTGATTTTCTCATCATCTTGCAAATAAAAAGTGTCAACTTTATGCAACTTGTTGTTCTTGAAATTTGGACATGTTAAAATTGTAACACAATAGTCTATTACTTTTGTTTTAAAACTTGTTACCACATGTTTTGCTTGTTATGGAGTGCAGAAAAGATTATATGGTGTGTGGAAATAAAGGTCAGTTCACTGTAGAAGTTGTCACAATGTGTGCAGGTTGTATTTCTCTAAACAAAACTAAAATTTAAACCATGATTTGAACTTAAGACCTCACAGTTAGGAGTTTGATATTCTAACCATTTGATCATAAACTTCACGTATAAGTTAAATAAAAACTATTGGAAATCTGATTATAATCTCAGATAATAAGAAATAAACAAAAACAAATTTGTTTCACTGACAAAGCTATAGTTCCCAAGAAGCATGCTAGACGTAAAATAGAACATTAAAGTAATTGGATAAGATAATATTAAAAGAATATACTGCTTGAGATTATTGTTTGATATTCCTTTATTTTTTGATGGGAAGATATTCCAAAGTTTTTGTAAGTCACAGATGACTGTTTTATTCAATGTGATGGGCATGACCATATACAGCTAGATGAACAATCATTCAATGTGATAGGTATGACATCATTCAATGTGATAGGTATGACATCATTCAATGTGATAGGTATGACATCATTCAATGTGATAGGTATGACATCATTCAATGTGATAGGTATGACATCATTCAATGTGATAGGTATGACATCATTCAATGTGATAGGTACGACATCATTCAATGTGATAGGTACGACATCTTTCAATGTGATAGGTATGACATCATTCAATGTGATGGGCATGACATCATTCAATGTGATAGGTATGACATCATTCAATGTGATGGGCATGGCATCATTAAATGTGATAGGTATGTCATCATTCAATGTGATAGGTATGACATCATTCAATGTGATGGGTATGACATCATTCAATGTGATGGGTATGACATCATTCAATGTGATGGGTATGACATCATTCAATGTGATGGGTATGACATCATTCAATGTGATAGGTATGACATCATTCAATGTGATGGGTATGACATCATTCAATGTGATGGGTATGACATCATTCAATGTGATGGGTATGACATTATTCAATGTGATAGGTATGACATCATTCAATGTGATAGGTATGACATCATTCAATGTGATGGGCATGATATCATTCAATGTGATGTCATTCATTTATTTTACCGTTTTTTTCGGCTTTCTTCCTAGTACTGTTTGTCATGTTCATACTGCCTAGAACTTCATGTCATGAGTCATGTTCATACTGCCTAGTATTTCATGTCATGTGTCATGTTCATACTGCCTAGTACTTCATGTCATGTGTCATGTTCATACTGCCTAGTAGCCTAGTACTTCATGTCATGTTCATACTGCCTAGTAGCCTAGTACTTCATGTCATGTTCATACTGCCTAGTACTTCATGTCATGTTCATACTGCCTAGTAGCCTAGTACTTCATGTCATGTTCATACTGCCTAGTACTTCATGTCATGTTCATACTGCCTAGTACTTCATGTCATGTTCATACTGCCTAGTACTTCATGTCATGTTCATACTGCCTAGTAGCCTAGTACTTCATGTCATGTTCATACTGCCTAGTAGCCTAGTACTTCATGTCATGTTCATACTGCCTAGTAGCCTAGTACTTCATGTCATGTTCATACTGCCTAGTAGCCTAGTACTTCATGTCATGTTCATACTGCCTAGTAGCCTAGTAATTCATGTCATGTTCATCCTGCCTAGTAGCCTAGTACTTCATGTCATGTTTATGCTGCCTAGTAACCTAGTACTTAATGTCATGTTCATACTGCCTAGTAGCCTAGTACTTCATGTCATGTTCATACTGCCTAGTAGCCTAGTACTTTATGTCATGTTCATACTGTCTAGTAGCCTAGTACTTTATGTCATGTTCATACTGCCTAGTAGCCTAGTACTTAATGTCATGTTCATACTGCCTAGTAGCCTAGTACTTCATGTCATGTTCATACTGCCTAGTAACCTAGTACTTCATGTGATGATCATACTGCCTAGTTGCCTAGTACTTCATGTCATGTTCATACTGCCTAGTAGCCTAGTACTTCATGTCATGTTCATACTGCCTAGTAGCCTAGTACTTCATGTCATGTTCATACTGCCTAGTAGTCTAGTACTTCATGTCATGTTCATACTGTCTAGTACTTCATGTCATGTTTTGCTGCCTAGTAGCCTAGTACTTCATGTCATGTTCATACTGTCTAGTACTTCATGTCATGTTTTGCTGCCTAGTAGCCTAGTACTTAATGTCATGTTCATACTGCCTAGTAGCCTAGTACTTCATGTCATGTTCATACTGCCTAGTAACCTAGTACTTCATGTCATGTTCATACTGCCTAGTACTTCATGTCATGTTCATACTGCCTAGTAACCTAGTACTTCATGTCATGTTCATACTGCCTAGTACTTCATGTCATGTTCATACTGCCTAGGGTGATTTTGAACCACCTCCCTCTTTATCGACAGGCTTGAAATGGTTGCATCAATGTGCATGGGTTACGGGACCAAATATGGTTGAAAAGTTTACATTATAAGGGAAAACTTTGCAGATTAACATTGTAATTGTCACAACAACGTGCATTATGTAACAGTCTGGTTACACAATGTTAATTAGAATATGACAATTAATACAAGGTAACTGCGTGAAACGTAACAACAATTAGACTTACGTAAAACACAGGTTTATATATCGCTTCAATGAGACACAACAGACTATAGTTAAAACTAGTAGGTAATGATGTGCACACAAGAAATCATACAAATTACAATACACAAATCATATTCAACGTTTCAACCAAAAGGTCTTTATCAAGACACAATTAATTAGACAACATTTGAAGTAAAACTAGGTGCTTCAGCTTGTGATACATATAACAACATTCATCTTATGTGAACAGATGAGGAAGTCAAAGCAGATATTCTACGGCGGCTTGTGTCAGTCACATCAGACAGCGAGTCAGTATTTAGCCACGAGAAGTCAGGCCTACACAGAAAATTGTCTAAAGATGAGACATTTCTTCATGAGAGATCAACAGCAGACAGGAAATTGAGCCAATCACATATTTCCAATAGATACAGAACTGTCAGGTATTTTTTTGTCATTTGTTATATAATTATAATTTTAAAAATTGTATTTGTATAAAATTTGTGTTTAATTCGTTAGTAATTATTGAAATTGAGATAAAGAACAGGATAATAATAATAATGGTAATAGTAATAGTCACAGTAATAATAATAATAATAATAATAAATAATAATCCAGCAGGGTCTTAGGGGTGCCACAAATGAAACATCAGCACAAAAAGCCCTCCACACCTCTATTCTCAGTCATTATGAGGAGTGTAGAAAACTTATGCTCAGACAATTTCTGGTTCATTACGGGGAAATGTGGCCAGTATTCAACTTTTTAATATTATAAATTTAATATTTAAAAAAATTTAATATTAATTTTGTGACCTAGCTGAACTCAGATTAAAAATTTGATAGGTCTGCATTGATCTAGTTGCTACGCATTAAGAGTGCCCCCTGTCCCACCAGGGTCATTCAAGCGGGGCGGAATGCTCTTAAGTATGTAGTGGGCAGATCTTTGGATCCACCAGTAGTCTTAGGTACTGTGAAATACGTCTTCATTGATATTTTGTTTCATGAAATAAAGTACCGGTATGTATTTGTTTAATTAAAACTCTGGCCATATCTCACTGTAATGAATCCAATTCCTTGATATTATCAATCCTGGATTTTCTTTTCCATCTCTTCTCCTTTCACCTTTGACTTTTCCTTGCAAAATAAATTTAGAAAGTGAATCATATCTTGTTACATGTCTGAACCATACAAGTTTACGCCATTTCACCACTTAGAAAAGTGGTTCTTGATAACCTGCAAGTTTGTTTATTTGCTGCCGGACGAATTCGTCTTATCTTCTATATAATTAATTCTTAACAAGGCCTGTAGCACTTGTTTTGAAAAGATTGAATTCTTCTTTTTGTGTTTGCAATGAGTATCCAGTTTTCACTTCCATATAAAAATATACTTAGTACTAGTGATCTGAATAGATTGATCTTTACTGTAATGCTTATCTTATTTTTTCAAATCATATTCAACCTTGTCCTGGCAGCCATTGCCATCTTGAGTCATTTAATCATTTAATCATCACCATTTAATCTCACTTCCCGAGTTGCAATTATCACAAATTTGGGACTCGAGATATTTGAAGGTGGTAACTTCTTCAAGTTTGTGACCATTTAACTGGATGTTCATGGGATCTTGCTTAGTATCACTGATCACCAATATCTTGTTTTATCAATGCAAATTACCATGCCATATTTCCGATCAACATCTTCCAACTTTGTGGTGTGTTTCTGGAGTTTAGATTCTGAAACAGCCAAGAGATCAATATCATCAGCAGGATATAGCACAAGCCAAGTCAGCATTTAAGACAATGAGAAACATCAAATACAAAGGAATACTATCAATGCATATAAAACACCAGTACTTGGATGTTATATCGAACCAATTCTTGTTTTGGGTGTGAAGCATGGGCAGTAAACAAAACAAATTTCAAAGTGAGCTGGAGGCTGCTGTGGTTTTTTTGAGAAAAATTATGAAAATTCATAGCAAAGAAAAGTAATTTAGAAGTCCTCAGAGATGTTGGAATAAAAAAAGACAAATTATAGCAAAAATTTGAAGTAGGCAGTCAAGATTTTTATAGGACATTTTTTTAGAAGAGCAAAACTTGAACATTTAGTAACCACCAGCAGAAGAATGAAGATGGTAGAAGACAGAAATACAAAGAGAGAAGTTGCTTGATGAGTTGTAACTTTGGAACAAGAGAATTTCACCAACTGAACTTACTAACAACACAAGAGATAGAGAGAGTTGTGGAGATGACCATCTACACCACTCGGCATGGCAATTGATTGATTAATAGTAATGATGTACCAGGTACTTGTATAAATATGAATCATAGTTTAACATACATTTTATTGTGCCTTGGGCCTTGTATAGAGTAGATTGCATTGGAGGGCATGCTCCAGGGTCTGTGTTCCATATAGGGCTTATACAGTCTAAAGTACGTGACACAATGATTTGATGCGGATGTGCTCAAAGGTGGCAGTGCTCTGTAGCTAGTGGTCTGTTCATGGTGCAACAACATATGACTGTTTTGATTAAGGTTATATACTTGTATTGCCTTTAACTTCAAGATAGTTTGGGCAAGTTAGCATTGTAATAATAACCCACTAACCAATATGCCACAGATGAGTTCTTGAATAGTTCTGTATATCTTCAGTTATAGTATTTGAAACAGTTGCAAATAATGTCGTCTCACTGACTAAAGCTATGTTCCATGACTGGAAAATGTTCATAAAGAAAAGTAGTCAGTGCTTGAGGAAGAAACACAGGTGGATTCTACCAAGGTCATAGTTGAAACTTTAATAAGCAGTGAATTGTATAACTTGAAGACATATTGCTTTTACTTTAGTTGTTTGTTAAATCTAATAGTTTTGATTACTATTTTTTTTTTCAAAAGAGACAAGTTGATACTGCTGATGTTTTTTTTGGGGGGCGGGGGGGGGGGGGGATATTTTCATTGTGCTTTTTTCTGGGCTATCTCTGCAGCAAGCTCCCTGTTCATATGGACTCGACTGCTCTAAGGGGGGTTAGATATCACTGTGTTTTTATTTTAAAGAGAAGATACCCATTGATGGCTGCAAGGTATGTTTAAATGGTACCTTGCATAGATGACAGCATAGAAACATGTAATTTTAAAGGGAAGGTAACCTTTGACCCACAAAATGGGATTGGGAGTGGTTGAAAGACAAATATTGTGTGGATGTGCTAGGGCATATGTGAAAGTGTGTGACTTCAGGATTATGGATTAAGTATATGGAATTGTTTAAGTGGAAGTGATGATTGCCTGTTACAGAGGAGGCCAATATTGGGCAGTATTTTGAAGATTGGTGATGAAAACACCAAAGATGAAACGCCAATTTATTAAAATGCAATTTTGGTTCAAAGATCAATGGTCAACCCAGGGAATTGCCAATCTTCAGTGATGCAAGTCGTAATAACTAAAGCGACATTCCTTTGATAATGGAAGCTTGAAGTGATGCAAGTCACTGAAGTAATATTATGACTAAGGTAATATTTCCTTGAAAATTGAAGCTGGAAAACGTGGAAAAGATCCAAGTCCTTATGTAGTAGTAGTAGTTGTAGGCACCTTTCCATCTTTCAAGATGATAGTATTATTATTGTGCTATAAGAAAGCATTGCTACTTGCATTGCTATATCAGGGACTTGTTGTTTCTAGTATGGAATACATGTGTGCAATACTCACAGATAGTGATACACAGATTTCCAGACTGTGCAAGATTCAGAACAAGGCCATGTATATTATCTTAGGATGTACCAAGCATACAACCTGTGTGGCGATGAGATTTCTGCTTGATTTCTCAACCAAATTAAGTAGCTGACAAAATCAAGATGTGGCAAACCAGGATATATCTTAAAATCAGTGCAGATACACCTCACCCATTACATCCAGAACTCAATAAGGTGAAAAGCTCTGGGTTGACAAGGGACAGATCAAGGTTGGGACAAGTAGAAGATAACATTGGACAAGAATGTAACCCTATTTGCATTGATCCTGGGGAGGAGTGGATACCGCTCTACCTGCATTACGTGGTACCTTCTCTGTGATCATCACACTCGACAAAGTTGCAGGGACAAAAATTTGATTGATGCAGAAGTCTGGGTACTCATTGACAGAATTTACAGAGAATGAAGTAATAATCTACACTGATGGGTCTGTCCTTCGGCATCAACACTTTGTTTAGGTAGTACTTTTTCTGCAGTCCGATGTTAAAACTGTCAATGAATCAAACGGTGCCTTTACTACAACAACGAACAGTCTTAAAATGGAGATAAAAACTGTGACGGAGCACTGTCATGGCTGATGTCATAGAACTATTCTCATGCATGCATACTTAGTGACACAATGAACATCATCCGCACAGTTGACGCAGAATTTGTCTGTCGACAATGGGTGGAGTTATTGACACAATCTATGACCAGATGGGTTACCTTTATATTTGTGCCAGGACATGTGGGTGTTGAGGGTAATGAGGGAGCTGAAATACTGGTGAGCATGACTACTGTGACAATAGGTACATCAATGGACCACGCTGACATATTTAAGGTGCTGGGGCCCTTGTCTACTCAGAAAATGTTAAAAAGTGTTAATCATGGTTGCTCTCAAGACTGCACGAGATTGATGTAAAGATGGGACCAGCCCGTAAAGAGAAACAATAGATATATGAAAAGAATGATAAATCAACATCAAACTGAAACTGTCAAATGCTACACTTTGATAAATTTATTGAGATGAGGATCTGAGCACCTATGGACTTATCTAGAGTGCGCTGATGATAACCTTCAGTCAGAACTGATAGCTCCAATACATCAGTATTAGTGACTTTGTCCTGCCACCTTATGACTGAGGTAATATTTCCTTAAAAATATAAGCTAGAAATTATGTAAGTCCTTATGACTGCAATGATATTCCTTGTTTTGAATATGTTTCTGGAAAAATGAAAAAAGGAGGCCAGTATTTGATGATTACGCAAATTGGGAAAACATTTTATCAATCAACATCCTCTGAGTATGAAGTTTATTTTCAAAGTATTGTACATCCATCAAGAGTTGGTCTTTTGAGTTATGAAAGTAAGCTCTGAAGAGCATTTTTCATGCATTAGAAAATAAGACCAAAGCAGAAATAATTAATCTAATTGAAACAGTCATGTTTGAATGTGTTGTTATTGGTTATAAATTAACATTACTTCACTCTGAGCATATCCAAATGGGAACATTATTTAAATACGGGTCCCACTACTTTAACGAAACTATAGGCATATATAATGATGTAATGTTTATGAAAAATGAATTGAAATATAATTTATAAGTCAAGCTAAAGCTCTTAGGAGAGATAACCTGTGCTGCAAAATTGAGAGTTGAGGTTAGGTTTAGTGGTGAGTGTTGAGGAAGAGTTAGGTTTGTGTTAGGGGAAACGGGTGTTTGTATCTTTGTGGTGTTTAGTAATGTTCTCATTACTCAGGAGACCAGCAACTCATTATGGTTCCTTATGGCACCATCTTTTAGAAATGAGATAGCATTATTTTCTATCTGTGGCAGGTTTGACATGCTTAAAGGACACGATATAATTGATAAGTTCATCTGTAATGTCTTGTCAATCAAGTGTATTAAAAACTAGAATGCATAATATAAATGATTAAAAACAAGAAGTCAAAACTGTGACTTCCGGGACCCATATTTTTGGCATGTACCCCCATAGATGCCTAGTCTTTACAGCAAATATCACAGTTTGTACAAACTGATGGCTCCTTTGGCACATTCATCAGAAACCATCTCACTATTGTCACCATCAGACTTCAATAGGAATAGCACTATTCTTAAAACATGAGACATTGTACCACACTTTCTGGTGGCTCGGTGAACCATGAGCATAATTTTAATTTTTGTAATAAAATCGAGTGAAGTTAAAGCTTTGGTATGCTGGTCAGTGGGCAAATGACTTGCTGCTCTACAACACTACAGCTGCTTCCTGTTCAATATAATTTTTGTTTATTTATTAAATAGTGATATGTCATCACGGCTTGAATTGAGTCAGAGATCTGAAACAAGAGATATTGTGAGGCCAGCACTTCAAGAAGAGAAAGAAATTGACAAAAGTAGACTTACAACTGAAGAGGAAGCAGCATTGGGAAAGGTGAATAAAATATCACAGTCATTGTCTGATATTTGAGTTACATACTATTCTATTCCCCTTTCACTCCCTGGAGATCTCAATAAATTTCTTCCATTTTGTCCTATCCTTAGTTATTTCTACCAGTTATTTCCATGTCCTGCCCACCCATTTTGTATCTGTCTGTAATTCATTCCTCCACTTAATTTTTCTAGAGCCATATAAAATCATACAATCTTTGCTGTACATCAAATCAGACCACGTTTGTATAAGTAGAGACTGACTACTTTACTAGCGATTTTGTTATTTTATAACTTCTTGTCAGTCATACTCCGTATTTTTTTCAATTGTTTCCAGTTCCATTTTTATATACAGAATTTTACGTTTATATATCTTACTTCCTTCATAAGATACACTGGAAATGAGACAAGCTAAATAAGTTGTTATAATTTTGTAATATAATAAATAATTGAAGCACATCCTGTACAAGAAATTGGTATTCAACTATTGTTGAATTGTAAAGCACCAAAATATTGATATTCAACTGTTGTTGAATTGTAAGGCACCACTAATACGCCCGATTGTATCACCAGTACAATGTGGATGATCGGCGTTCAAACTACCAGTAGGGCCTACCTAGTTTGACAAGTTGAGTTTGCAAGTGAGCTCACTATCAACTCTGCTACTGCACCAACAATTTTGTAATATAGTGGGGGTAAATTTGAGTTTGGTGACAAATACATAAAGTGTTATTGGGGACCTGGGTAGATACCAGGTAATCTATGATGCATTGGTTGAGATAGAAAGAGTTTAAATGAGCTTAAATCCAGCTAGAGTTTGAGAATTAATGAATTTTGATAAAGCTCTTTTCATTCTTTATTAGTTAGTTTGTCAGATTATCATCATTGCATACAGTTCTCATTTGTAAGTTCTCTGATCTCCCCCTGAGTATATCCTCAATTACATGATGACTAACAGATCTATTTCTCTGTTGGTTGACTTACAATTACATGATGACTAACAGATCCAGTTCTCTGTTGGTTGACTTGCACTTACATGATGACTAACAGATCCAGTTCTCTGTTGGTTGACTTACAATTACATGAAGACTAACAGATCCAGTTCTCTGTTGGTTGACTTGCACTTACATGATGACTAACAGATCTAGTTCTCTGTTGGTTGACTTACAATTACATGATGACTAACAGATCCAGTTCTCTGTTGGTTGACTTACAATTACATGATGACTAACAGATCCAGTTCTCTGTTGGTTGACTTGCACTTACATGATGACTAACAGATCTAGTTCTCTGTTGGTTGACTTACAATTACATGATGACTAACAGATCCAGTTCTCTGTTGGTTGACTTGCACTTACATGATGACTAACAGATCCAGTTCTCTGTTGGTTGACTAACAATTACATGAAGACTAACAGATCCAGTTCTCTGTTGGTTGACTTGCACTTACATGATGACTAACAGATCCAGTTCTCTGTTGGTTGACTTACAATTACATGATGACTAACAGATCCAGTTCTCTGTTGGTTGACTTACAATTACATGATGACTAACAGATCCAGTTCTCTGTTGGTTAACTTGCACTTACATGATGACTAACATATCCAGTTCTCTGTTGGTTGACTTACAATTACATGATGACTAACAGATCCAGTTCTCTGTTGGTTAACTTGCACGTACATGATGACTAACAGATCTAGTTCTCTGTTGGTTAACTTACAATTACATGATGAATAACAGATTCAGTTCTCTGTTGGTTAACTTGCACTTACATGATGACTAACAGATCCAGTTCTCTGTTGGTTGACTTACAATTACATGATGACTAACAGATCCAGTTCTCTGTTAGTTAACTTGCACTTACATGATGACTAACAGATCTAGTTCTCTGTTGGTTGACTTACAATTACATGATGACTAACAGATCCAGTTCTCTGTTGGTTGACTTGCACTTACATGATGACTAACAGATCCAGTTCTCTGTTGGTTGACTAACAATTACATGATGACTAACAGATCCAGTTCTCTGTTGGTTGACTTACAATTACATGATGACTAACAGATCCAGTTCTCTGTTGGTTGACTTACAATTACATGATGACTAACAGATCCAGTTCTCTGTTGGTTAACTTGCACGTACATGATGACTAACAGATCTAGTTCTCTGTTGGTTAACTTACAATTACATGATGACTAACAGATTCAGTTCTCTGTTGGTTAACTTGCACTTACATGATGACTAACAGATCCAGTTCTCTGTTGGTTAACTTGCACTTACATGATGACTAACAGATCTAGTTCTCTGTTGGTTAACTTACAATTACATGATGACTAACAGATTCAGTTCTCTGTTGGTTAACTTGCACTTACATGATGACTAACAGATCCAGTTCTCTGTTGGTTGACTTACAATTACATGATGACTAACAGATCCAGTTCTCTGTTGGTTAACTTGCACTTACATGATGACTAACAGATCTAGTTCTCTGTTGGTTGACTTACAATTACATGATGACTAACAGATCCAGTTCTCTGTTGGTTAACTTGCACTTACATGATGACTAACAGATCCAGTTCTCTGTTGGTTAACTTGCACTTACATGATGACTAACAGATCCAGTTCTCTGTTGGTTAACTTGCACTTACATGATGACTAACAGATCTAGTTCTCTGTTGGTTAACTTACAATTACATGATGACTAACAGATCTAGTTCTCTGTTGGTTGACTTGCACTTACATGATGACTAACAGATCCAGTTCTCTGTTGGTTAACTTGCACTTACATGATGACTAACAGATCTAGTTCTCTGTTGGTTAACTTACAATTACATGATGACTAACAGATTCAGTTCTCTGTTGGTTAACTTGCACTTACATGATGACTAACAGATCCAGTTCTCTGTTGGTTGACTTACAATTACATGATGACTAACATATCCAGTTCTCTGTTGGTTAACTTGCACTTACATGATGACTAACAGATCTAGTTCTCTGTTGGTTGACTTACAATTACATGATGACTAACAGATCCAGTTCTCTGTTGGTTAACTTGCACTTACATGATGACTAACAGATCCAGTTCTCTGTTGGTTAACTTGCACTTACATGATGACTAACAGATCCAGTTCTCTGTTGGTTAACTTGCACTTACATGATGACTAACAGATCTAGTTCTCTGTTGGTTAACTTACAATTACATGATGACTAACAGATCTAGTTCTCTGTTGGTTGACTTGCACTTACATGATGACTAACAGATCCAGTTCTCTGTTGGTTGACTTGCACTTACATGATGACTAACAGATCCAGTTCTCTGTTTGTTGAAATACATTCTTTTCAGTCCTTAATGATGTTCATTTCTGGCAACACCTCATTACTACTTATTATGTTATCTCTTTGTTTGTTCTTCTTATTCAGCATTTATTCTTAATCTCCCACTGGATCTCTCTTGTAGCAGGACAAGAGGCTTTCTAGATTTCCTGCAAGATGTAGTTCAGGAAACAGATGTGTAAAAAAAACAGGCATGTGTTGTGTCACCATTTTATCTGCGCCAATGGTTCGGCATATCCGACTTCTGTGTAATAACTAATACATTCAGTGTTTTATTACATTCACTGAACTGTGGACTTCTGTAGTCTTATCATTGTAGGCCAAATATACAATCGTTTGATTTATCTTGGTGGGTCATTTCCATAATGCACAAACTTTGTCACACAACCAGAAACTCATTCTTCATTATCGACTGACTAATCAGCAATAATACTGACAAATGGTCCCTGAGACTGACAAATAACTTGAGCTTTGAGGTGTATTTTTTTTTCAGAAAGAGACCTGAAAGCATAACTAGACAGGTATTTGACTAGAACACACTGAAAAAGGAATTATTTGTGGAAACCGAAAACATACCTGGCAAAGGAAAAGAGAAAACCATATCAATTGAGGTCTCATGGGCAAAGTTGAAGATAGGCACTACAAAATTGTCGTGTGCTGTACACTGTACAATCTCTCATTCTGTACACTGGACACCAACCTGAAAGCATTGTACACAGGACACCAACCTGAAAGCACTGTACACAGGACACCAACCTGAAAGTACTGTACATTGGACACCAACTTGAAATCTGACCACAGTCAAGTATGTTTAACTTTTTTGCCTTTGTAGACATCAAGATAGCCACAAATGCCTACACTATGACTATCTTAATGTATCCACTTCTCTTCCTATGAAGTTTACACCATTCTTGTATATATCCAGATTTTTTAATAACATTTAAAAACAAATATGGCATTGACATATCGTGTATGAGTTTTATTTAATATAAAGCTGTATTTGATTTGATTCTAAAGGTGAAATGGTCCATGTATTGGGAGCTTATCAAGGGTGTTGGTATCGGTCATTCCTGCTTGATCTTCATCTTGTTTGCCTGCTATCACGTTGCCTACAATGTCACCAACATTTGGCTAACAGAATGGAATGATGATGCAGGTCTTTCAAACTTTACTTCAATGCCTGCCAACAGTACAGCCAGAAATGACAGAAATGTGTATTACATTGGTGTCTTCACTGCACTTGGATTTGCACAGAGTGAGCAATTGCTTTTCATTTTCACTTCATATTTTTTACCTCTTTATCATGTCTCTGATTCTTTCCTTCTCATAAAATAGCAACATTACAACTTTTAATTACTATAGTCATGAGTTATGAGTGCATGTTATGAGTTATCAGTGCCTGCCGGACGAGTCCATATGATCCCTGGCTGAATAAATCTTCCAGTGTAGTAATTCAAAGTTCCAGTTCGGTGTCACAGTACTTTTGAATTTAAGAGAGAAGTGTTTACCTCAAGTTCACTGTGTGACATGAAGCTTTAACTCTTCGCATTTATCTTAGTGGATCCATTCCATAGTGTACAAACTTTGCCACACAACCAGAAGCTTATTCCCAATTATCCACCGACTA
This sequence comes from Meghimatium bilineatum, assembly GCA_034231615.1. NCBI lineage: Eukaryota > Metazoa > Mollusca > Gastropoda > Stylommatophora > Philomycidae > Meghimatium > Meghimatium bilineatum. Next base: position 48,272,746 of record CM067322.1, on the reverse strand, counting down.
ATCAACAGCCCTTGACACTGACAAATAACTTGAGCTTTGACCTGTCACAACTATAGTCATACTACTAATCACAAATTCAGTTGAAGGAGATATCAACATTGAGCTGTGAAAAAGAACACACCATCGCTGAGTTGAGATGAAGATTAGCAATAGAAAATGGAGGTGGATATGATACACCTTCAGAAAGAGATATGAAACATAACTAGACAGGCGTTTGACTAGAACACACTGAGAAAGACATGATTTGGAAGCAGATAATATACTTGGCAAGGAAAAGAGAAAATATGATCTCACAGGCAGAGTTGAAGACATGCAGTAAAACAATTGTTGGAGAGTATCAGTTATGTTCCCTATGTTTCACAGAAAACTGAAACTGCTGGAGCAGCAACCAACAGGAAACTGAAAGGAATTGCAGAGAAAATGATGTAATGATTTTAAAACTTTTAGCTTGACTCATGAGATTTTTGTTGTCTTAAGCTCACCATTTTCCATTCTTCTTCAGGTTAAATTTGACAAAGAAACTATTCTTTTGAATATTAAAATTGAACAGTTTAAAATATTTAAGTTTTTTTCTTGCTTATCATATCATTTTCATTACTGCTGATTCTCTTTAGTGTCTTCATGTAATAACTTTTAGGCCCTAAACTCCATTACTCAAATGTTTAAATTTTTGTATTAATATTACATTAGTGATAACTTCATTTAGCTCCTTGCGTGTTGGCATAGGTGACGCAGAATTGGCAGATTTCAATTTTTTGAACATTCCTCATGTTTATTCAGTTATCTATACAAATATTTTTATACATATTTTGTACATTCACAGCAATATTTGTGGTTGGTTATGCTCTAGATCTTCAAATACAACATATTACAACAGCAAGGAAACTACATTCAGAGCTCTTAAATTGCATTATGCGAGCACCAATGAGTTTCTTTGACACAACCCCCATTGGTCGGATACTGAATAGATTTAGTCAAGATATTGAAGTTCTTGACAATGACATCTTCATAGAAGCAGAAATTGCAATGGATAAAGCATTCAGATGTCTGGGAACAGTAATCATAATCAGTTACACAATGCCAATATTTATAGCAGTGGTTGTACCTGTAATAATTGTCCTCTATGTTATCCAGGTAAGAATTGTGATTCTAAATTGTATGATGTTATTGTTTGTCATTTTAATTATAAATGCTAAAATCAAACCAGATAGAATGTTCTTTGTGTTCTAGCTGTCAATGTAATATAGCAGAAGCTTTCTCAATATAATAAACTGTTCATAAGTGTTCATTGTATCTATTTTATTACCTCTTGTCTTGTGATCTATTCTTGAAAAATGTCTGTAGCACTTGTTCTCAAATGCATGAATCCTTCTTTCCGTGTCTTCATTGAGTGTCCAATTTTCACACCCATATAAACCTGTATGCATGATAAGCCAAGTTTCAAAGAGGATTTGGGCGCCACCGAGTAAAATTTTGCCCATCATAATGCTACACTGAAAATGCCATATACAAACAGCTCTATCAAACGAAGCCCCAGGACCAGATAATATATGTTGAATTAATCAAGTCATCAGCAGATATAGGGGTTAAATGGTTATATAGGCTGTTTAATATAATATAGAATACACAAGAAACACAAGAAGACTGGAAAAATGCTGTAGTAATACCCATTTGGAAGAGAAAAGGCAGCAGAAGATATTTTACAAGATACAGAGGTATTTCACTTCTAAGCCACACTAGAAAAATTTTCAACAGAATTCTAAAAAGATTTCAAGCATAAATCGAATCACAGCTTAACAACACTCAAATGTGATTCCATATGAATAAGAGTTGTACAGATGCCATTTTACACTCAGACAACTGGCAGAAAAAACTACTGAACCAAGAATTGTAGGGCCTATATCACATTTGTCGACCAGGTAAAAGTCTTCAACTGAGTAGACAACTATGGAAAATACTACCAAAATATGAAGAATACTACCAAAATATGGAGTTTCATAACACTTAATGAACTTTTGTAGAAGTAGTTACACAGGTGATCAATGTGCAGCTAGAACATGTAGGGCTTTCAAACAAAAGCAACATACTATTCGTGTGTGACCTACATGTGTTCTATCCCCGTTGCTGTTCATTACATATATCAATTGTATATGTAAAATTGCCAACACCGATGAAGAAGACAACATAAACAACCTGTGTAGCGAACTTCTTTTTGCTATGATCAAGCAATAATATCATCAGAACATCTACAACAACATATAAATAGACTTCACACAACATGTAGACACAGAAAAAAAACCAGAAGTAATGTCAATTACAAAAACAGAAGGAAACACTACTATTTTCATCAATGACCAAGAAGTTAAACAGGTGAAAGAATTCACTTATCTTGGAAGCATCATATCATCAAATGGCAAAAACACCAAAGAAATTCAATATAGATGCAATATAGCATACCAGATCTTAGTGTAGATGTCTCCTATTTTCAAAAACAAACGAGAACATAAACACCAAAATTGCACTATATAAAATGATTATCATACCATAACTATGCTACCAATGTTAAACATGGACACCAATAGCAAAAGCCAAAAGAAAACTTGTTGCAACAGAAATGACTTGTCTTCATAGAATTCTCAGAGTAACAATAAGAGATAGAGTCAGAAATGAAAACATCTGAAGACTAACAAACACAATGCCAATCCTGGATTATATCAGACGTCAACAGATTAAGTGGTTTTTACAGGCTTCTAGTGGCGTAGCGAGGGCGGAGGTGCATACTTCCCCAAGCGGCATCATCGGGAGGGCGGCAAATTTATTTTCGTCCAATCTTTCACAATCACTGACATATTTTTTTATGTTACAAGGGCGGAAAATTATGATTCCGCCCCGGGCGCCATTGACCCACACTACGCCACTGCATACTTCCAGACTACCTTCAGATACTACCCCTCAAAAAGCACTGCTATACAGACACGATGGATGCAAAACCAGGGCAGACCATGCAAAAGACAGATTACACAAATAAAACCATCAGTGAAAACAAACATATATGAAACACACAAAAAGGCCGTCTCAAGAGAACTCTTTTACCCCTGATGCTGCAAGACATTAAGCAAAAAGAAGGATGATGTGATCCATCTGTTTTAAGGATCTGGATTGTCAATGATGTTAAAGTAGTTGATTGCCAACATTCTCCCGAATTTTTTCTCACATGAATAAATCTTTAGATGCCTGAGTGGTGAATCTTTTCATTTGAAAATTTGCTACTAACTAAAAGAAAAAAGTTCTTTGCTCATTCTTTTTGTGCGCAAGTGGATTTCATGAGCTGTACCCTCTAATTATCAGTGACCGCAATGATACAATATTGATGGCAGCTATTAGTAGAAGCGTTTTCTAAAACCACTTCATTGTGTCTCCTATATAAGCTAAATAACATTTGTATCCACCGAAGACGGATGTGTCGGACCATTGACACAAATAAACCGGTGACAATGCATTTCCATTCTCTGGACTGCATCCTGCTGGACATCTAGTAGGATCATTGTCCTGGTCCTGCTACAAGAGAGATCCATCAGAAGTTTGAGAATGAATGCTGAGGAAGAAGAAGAGATAACATTTGTAAATCATAGCAAACAAAAGACTCTTAGTATTTATTATAAAATTTATTAATATTTATTGTAATTATTATTATAAAATACATACAACTTGCATGTAAAGCATAAATAATACAAGTGGTTTTAGGAAATAATATACAAGAGTCCTGTATCATATAAGTGTGTATTAAATCTGTGGCTTTATTTTATAAAACCCCTTTCTTATTTTGATATTTCACCACTTGGAGCCCAATTTTAAAACAAATTTACCTATTATTATCAGTGTATAAATAGGTCAAGCTAGAGTTTTGCTAGTTAGGGTCAAGAATTCTGCTGCCAATGATCTTGCTTTTCATGGAACACTCTGCTAACAGACTAGTTTGCTTGATGATGCAAGGATTGACAAAATATTTACTGTGATGAAATATGCTGAAGACCAATGCAGAGACTAGAGTATCAACTATTTATCTTCAGCATACCTTGAGATTTCAAGATAATCACAGCAAAGTCTTCTCCACAGGAAAAATTACAAGCTTGTAGCACTTGCACACCACAGTTCTTTTGTAGCAACAGCCTGTGAACCAAAAATTAGAATTTATACCTTAGGTGGAACCAGAAAATAATTATATACATAACACCTATACAGAATATCAATTCTCATTGAGATATTTGCATAGCTAGACTAAGTTTTAAAAATGTTCTCAAGTTTTTGTGTAGCAGTAATAGCATGTGACTTAAAACAACTCTGAATTTAGCCCACAGACCAAGAAAAGCAAATAATGTTGCCAACCCTTGAAATAATTAATAATGAAAATGATAGGAAATATAAATATTAATTAACCTGCATTTCTTGAGCAGCAATTCTACATTCGGACATCCTGTCAGCTGCGTCGCATAGCCTCCACAAATAAATCTCCAGTCTATGCACACTTCAGTGAAACTCTGTCAGGCGCAAGTGTCATTAGAGCATACCAAGCACAAGACAGGTTCATTGCAGACTCACAACACAAGGTGGACAACTGTCAGAAAGCCTCCTATGCAGCCAGAGCTGTCAATAAGTCAGTATACAGTTTTTTTTTCTTTCTAGATATCATTGTTGTATGGGTCAGAGCAAGAGCTTCATGTAACCTAGACTTCTCCTGCATTCATTATAATACTCCTGCAGATTAGAATGGTGTTGTCTGGAAAGTGGAATGTATTGTGTTATAGTTTACAACTTATTTTAATATCTGTGCCTTTCAGTCCGACACATCTGACTTCAGCATGATGTCTGGGTTACTTTGACCCTCTATGAGATGGGACAGCTAACTCAACTCCAAAAACCTTCTTAGTTGCTCCCTGTATGCTAGTAAACAGTGTCACATTTCATTGTTTCACATTTAGACCCTGACAACACATGGACACACTTTTGAAGCGTATATCACAATGTCTGAGAGGACAGAAATCATTAGAGAACCGCAGAACAGACCACTGAACATATCCTGCAAGACTGCAATACACTAAACCAGTTAAGGGAAGAACACTGGCCCACAGAGATGGATATCCACAGAAAGATATATGGGAGCACTAGGAGCTTTCAAATACAGCAGCATTTATTAACTGATTCCGGCCGGAATATTTTTAGCGTTTAAACGTAATTAAATTTGGTTCGATTTTTGTGTGTGCACATGCATCACGGAAACATGAAATAGTACTTCTAAATATATTTACATTATAATGTAATATATATATATTTCGAAACAGAAATGGACAGAGAATGTGATTATCACAAGATCATTTTGAAAAAAAATTATGTTAATATATAAAAATTATTTTAGACAGAAAAGAAAATATGTAAATGACAGATAAATATTATTTTAGATATGATATTTGACCTTACCGCATTTTTGAATCAATAAATTCCACTTAAACTGTATCATTTCTGTAGATAATCCAATTACGAACACAATAATGTATAATATATATGCATAGTGCGTCAAAAATTTATTATTTAGAAAGAATTTCGACATCTATCAAAAACAGTAGACTTAACTTTACACGAAACTCAAATGAAAATATGGCTAATTTTTCTTACAAAATGGCATAAATTTGCAAACACGATGCTAGAAGCATTTGCCAGATTGGATTTTATAATAAATGAGACCAAAGCAAATAAAATAGTTATTATTTTACGAAAATAAGTAAATTTGAAAATATATATAAAACATATAAGGAAAAATGACGTTACAGACCCCCCATTATCAAAACTTATCAATAACTTAACAAAATTGATATCAATACACATACAAATATTGCAAGAAGTAATGTGGACATATTACACTTTCGATTGGAAACATTCTTATGTTGATATAAATACTGAAAACAACAACATGAATGTCATTGGAGTATGACTTATAGAAGTCTTTCTGGCCAGAAGACATAAGGTTTACTGACTTGTATAAGTCTCCCCAGCTGGAATCAGTTAATAAAACATGACTTGCTGTGTAGACATGTCAAACTGCAAACGAGAAGAAGAAAAAGAAGAAGATTAGAGAACCAAAACTGACTGGGTTCTGCTTCACTGGTGATCCTGGTAGCAAGCATGTGTCATTTCAATCTGGTTTGGTTAGTTAGCTGGTTACTGATCCAGTGACTTATGGGTTGCTGCCTTGATTCTTGATTAGAATCCAGCATCATAGTACACATGATATTCCAATAAATTCTCATGTATCCATTGCTGCAGCCAGTATACAGACTCAAAGTCCCAGTCAGATGTTGATTATGTGATCTTCAGATCTTTCCAGAGAGGACACACTTTCTTTACTCACCACTGGTTTACTCCATTTCTATTATTCTCTGTATATATATATAAATGGAATGCGTTGTGCCATGGTTTACAGCATTGCTGCAATATCTGCGCCTTTCGGCCTGACACATCTGACTTCAGCATGGCTTTGTGTCACTGACCCTATATGGGATGGGACAGCCAACTCCATCCCATAACCTCCTTAGTCACCTCTTACGACAGGCATGGAAGGTAAACAGTGTTGCTATTTACAGTATACTCTGTATACTCAATTGCAGTAAATAGTATACTCTAAACGCCTCTCTGTCTCGGGTGAGCAGGCCTGCATTGGCCAGAGATATATATATATAGACCTATTTCATCATTGCTAGTCCATCATCTTCTTGGTCTTCCTCTTCTCTTTCCTGGTTCTCTGCCCTCAAGAATCAGCCTTTCATGTCTCAAGTGTCCAAAAAACTGTAACTTTCTTCTTATGATTGTATTTAGAAGCCACCCTTCATTTAATTTCAGTATTTTTAAAACTTCTATGTTCTGATTTTTCTCTGTCCATCATATACATTTATAGAATCTTTCCACTTCATTTGAAATGAATTTATCCTTTTTGATATTGTCTTTTTTAAGTTCAGATCTCTCATCTATACGTTGCCAATGGGAAAACACATGATCTTAAAAGAATTATTTTAGTGTCATTATTACTAGGTACTTTGCCACAGATTTATCATTCCTGTTAGCATGGGTGCTCAATTGTGAGTCTTCTTTTGATTTCAATCACACAATCTCCAGAACTGTTTATATTTGATCCTAGATATTCGAATTTGTTTACACATTCCAGTTTTATGATATTTGATTTTGATTATTGGTTTTATCTTTGTCGTGTTTGTTGTCATAACTTTGTCTTCTGTGCATTTAGATATACATTTTGGATCTAGCTGTATTTATTTGTTACTGGGATTAGTTGTTTGAGTCCATCAGGATTAATAGTAAGGAGAACTATCATCAGCATATATTATTTTTGGAATATTGTACCCACCGATATTTAATGGATGAAACTCGCTTTTCTCTAGTTCTTCTTTTACATTCCTCATGATATTTTCTGCATAGATGTTAAAAAAGTAAGGGGATAGAGTGCATCCCTGTCTCATTCTACTTTGTACAGCGAACCACTCTGTTGTTTCTCCCTCCGCTCTTTGTTGCTTGTTGTTTATGGTTCAGTGTTTCAATTAGATGTTTGGGGAAGCCCATGTCTTCCATGATGGACCATAGCTGGTGTGAGAATAGCATACAATTGACTATTGGAGTCTTCTGGGTAATATAATATTCTGGAGTCTGGAGGCACCCCCCCCCCCCACCCCTGGATAAAATTCTGGAGAAATTGAACATAGAAAATAGGAAACAAACGCTGGATTGGTCATAATTTCTTGAATTAAAGCAAAAAATTGTGTAGATATAATATAAATGTACTGGTATTTGCAATCAGGATCTGTTTCTAGATAAAACTCATTATTACTTCATATCAACAATCATGCAGATGGCTAGAGATCAGGCTGGAATTTCTGAGTTATATTATTGTTGGAGCAGCAGGCATATATGCTGTCCTATCAAGGGGAGATCTCTCACCAGGACTTGTGGGACTAGCAGTGACATATGCACTGAGAGTGAGTTATATTGTCTATATCTTCAGACATGATATCCTTCAGTTTGTTTATGTTCTAGTTATTTTTTATTTTTATTAATTTCATTTACTTATTATATATTTTTGTGTTGATACTATTCAATATCATTCATTATTCTGGTATAGCCTCAGTATTTTTCATGTGGATACTTTTGTGGGATATTTGAGCTGAAAGTTGTGAAGTTTATTTGCTTGTTTGTGGGTGTCTGTGATCAAATTGATCACATATTCATTATATTAAATAAGTAAATATGGCCTAAAAATACCTACCAATACCAATAAAAAAATAATAAAAATAACAATAAATGAATAAGGATGAAAAACCTATATTTCCACATATTTACTTGTTTAATATATTTCTTTGTTATTTATGTTACTGTGGCCCATACATGATTTTTGGATCTTTCTGGCTCTTTTGTAATTATATATTGGTCAAGCTGATAGTGACACAGACAGTGGCCAAAGAGTCAAGCAATGATAGTTCAACCATTTGGATTGGTGACCAAAAAAAAAGTTTAGAGCACTGTGTGAGCAAAGCTGATAAGCAGAAAGTAATGCAAGCATACTTACTAGTGATATGGCTTCAGACATCCACAATTCAAGGAGACTTGTAAAAAAATTGAATGTGTACAGATCACTGCCAAAGTCATTGGGCCATTTGTACAAAACAAAACTGCAACACAGCGCTTCTCTGTTCTCTTGACGTCATGCTTCTGGAAATTTAGTAAGGCAATTGTCCTACTAGAGAAATCTGTTGTATCTATGTGTGATGTGTCTGATAAATTGATGTTTCCTTTATGTATTAGGTATCTGCTGTTGTATCTATGTGTGGTGTGTGATAAATTAATGTTTCCGTTATGTATTAGGTATTTATTGTTGTATCTGTCTGTGATGTGTCTGATTGAAAAAATGTTAATTTTGTGTCATAGATATATATGGTTTTTGTTTGGACCATGTACCTACCAGCTTATTTTAAGAATAACTAATTTAATTATTATAGCAACAATCAATTTCAATATTAATTATTTTAAGGCTAGGAGAGTTGTGTTTTACATAACAACCTTAACCCTAAATAAATTTATATTTAAATTAATAAATGATAAACATAAACTGATAAACATAGCCAAGAGAAATAATAGGTAGGCACACATTCCAAACAAGAACCGTATCTATGTGTGCTGTGTCTGATAAAATAATATTCCCTTTATGTCATAGGTATCTACTGAAATGAATATATTTACAATTGTATTTGGTGACCTAGAGACACACATAGTGTCAGTGGAGAGAATCAGAGAGTTTTCACTGATCAAAAGTGAGGTATGTATTAAACGTGCGTCACCATTAAAATCTCATCATTGTTATCATTTTCAGGTGCGTAAAACATTTTACACTAATAGCCTCAACCTCCATCCTCATACTAGAATTAGTTGTCATGTCCGCCGAAGACGGATGTGTCAGACCACTGGTACAAATAAAACGGCGACACAACACATTTCCATTCTCTGGACTACATCCTGCTGGAAATCTAGTAGGACCATGGTCCTGTTACAAGGGAGATCCAGCGGGAGTTTGAGAATGAACGCCGAAGAAGTTGTCATGTATGCTACATTTTATTAGGTGACAATCCTAATACGTGCACTAACCAAAAACCCAGTCATATTTCTTATACAAGGCACAGACAAGTCTCTCTCTCTCTCTCTCTCTCTCTATATATATATATATATATATATATATATATATATATACGAGGCGTGTTCAAATGAAAACGGGACTTGTTACACCACGCGTGATAGAGCGCACTGATATTGATGACATTTTGCACTAGTAATGAGTATCCAATAATTTACATACGGTCACGTGTTCATCTTCCCAGCATGCATATGTGCTGCAGAAGACTGTTAACAATATGGCGGGTGTGATTCCGAACCCGTCCAAAGTGAATCAGCGTGCTGTGATCCAGTTTCTTTCATTTGAAGGATGTCAAGCAGTAGACATTCATCGGAGAATGAAGGCAGCATATGGTGACAAATGTTTGTCGAGGACCAGAGTGATGGAGTGGGTGCGTATGTTTAAAGACGGACGTGAGTTAACGGCAGATCTTGCACGGCCAGGTCAGGCGCATATTGTTGCAACAGAAGAAGACACTTTAGACAAGCTGCATAAGGCCATCAAGGCTAAGCGACCAGGCAGACTTTCTCAAGGTGTGATTCTTCTCCACGACAACGCTCGTCCGCACGTCGCAAAAATTGTGCAGGAAACATTGGCAAAGAAGAATTGGGAAGTTCTTCATCACCCAGCCTATAGTCCCGATTTATCCCCGTGTGATTTCCATTTGTTCGGACCGTTGAAGAAAGCACTAAAGGGACAGCGATTCAACAGCGACGCAGACGTGAAGACAGCGGTGACCACATGGTTCAGAGAACAGCCACGCAACTTTTTCTCGGACGGCATTCGACGTCTACCTAAACAGTGGGATGCTTGCCTAAATGCATACGGAGATTTTTTCTGATGAACCCAGGTGCATTCTTATTCACAAGTGGTTGCTTTGTTCAATTCCGTTGAAAATATTAAATTGCGTATGATACTTTTTAAATAAATCCACAAGTCCCGTTTTCATTTGAACACGCCTCGTATATATATATATATATATATATATATATATATATATATATATATATATATATATATATATATATATATATATATATATATATATATATATATATATATATATATATATAGATATATATATATATTGTCATCATCAACCATGACGTTACCAGTAAATAGTTATAAATACCACCTTCCTGTAATTCCAAAATGGGAAATATGCAGTATTTAATATTTTTTTCATTTATTAATTTTGAATAATGGTTTTCCTTTGTAATCCAAATGTTAACTGCAGTTTTCTCATCTCCTAAATTGAAAACCATTCTTCATTCATTGGTAGGATTAATTATTTGTCTTGATTCTTGCATAATTTAGATTACTATGATTAAATATAATTAGTAATATGTTACTAGAAAATAAACAATTGTTTAAGACATTTAAAATGTAATATAAACAAAATAAACAAAATAAACAACATCTACTTTATGGTCAAATGGTCTTTATCAAGAAAAATAAACACAAGTAGAAAGTTAAATAATAATTCACCTCACAAAGCATATAGTATTAATAGAAGGAAGTCATTTAGAATTACGTTGTCAGCAGCTTTAATATGCCTATACCAACTATACCTCTAACAACTTATAGCAATGTTTTTTTAAAATGAGGCAAAAAAGAACAAAATTATACCAAATCCTACCAAAAAGAACCTGCATTGCACATACAAATATTGGTTAGCTACCAGCATACTAGTTAGCTACTTTAGCACATACAAATATGGGATCCACCGTAGCAAAATGGATATCTACGTTAGCACATACAGATATAGAAGCCACAGTAGCATAGTACGAGTGGCAACTTTAGCACATACAAATATGGGATCCACCGATGCAAAATGGATATCTACGTTAGCACATACAGATATGGAAGCCACAGTAGCATAGTAGTTGGCAACTTTAGCACATACAAATATGGGATCCACAGTAGCAAAATGGATATCTACGTTAGCACATACAGATATGGGAGCCACAGCAGCATGGTGGTTAGATATCTTTACTTAAAACACTTTTCCTTGGTTTTGGCAGCTACATGTCCGTGTGGAAAGCAAATTATCCGAGGATATTTTTAGATCTGTAGTTATAGTTTTTTGTGTATGCGGATTGTCAAATTCTATGTATGGCACTCTCTAAGGAGGTTCACACTTTGAGGGAACATTGGTGTAAATTATCCATTTGAATTGGCTTTTCCGCCGAAGACGGATGTGTCGGGCCACTGGCGCAAATAAAACGGCGACACAACGCATTTCCATTCTCTGGACTACATCCTGCTGGAAATCTATTAGGACCATGGTCCTGCTGTAAGGGAGATCCAGCGGGAGTTTGAGAATGAAGAAGAAGAAGAAGAAGAAGAATTTGATTTTTTTTAGTCATAAATGAATCCCAGGTTCATCTAACTTCAGGAAATGGGTATAAGAAACAATTTAGGAACATAGAGACAGCCAGCATGATATTGACACCCCTAGAGTGCCATCCTTTGTAAAGATGCTTCCTAAATATTTGAACTCTGAGACCTGCTTTAGTTTTGTACCATAAAGAGTTATCTAAGGGAATATAAGTTCAGTGTCTCAGTCTGATATGATACAAGAAATGTAGAAACAGAGATGTGTCAGTGTGTGCAAAGCAGTTGGAAAAAAACACACTTCTCCCCCCTAAAAAAAATAAAAATTATCCAAAGTGAGAGCAAGATGGAAACGATAAGGAGAGTATGAGAAATTTAAAAAGATAATATGAATAGAATGTATAAATTATATGTTATTCAATGATTTAATGTTTGACAATTGTGTTATCCAAGGAAAATATAAGAAAAATGAATTAACTGCTGCCAATCTTACTGATATAATATATTGATGTGGCAGGCACAATGGACATCACCCACTGATAGTCAGGTAGTAGATGACCAGTGGCCTTCTAATGGAGAGATTCAGATTTTAAACTATAGCACTAAATACAGAGAAGGACTAGATCTTGTGTTGAAAGGTCTTTCATGTACAATAAAAGGAGGTGAGAAGGTAAGTCATTTGTTGTATGATGTAGAGAAGGTTAGTTGATTTTTATATGGTGTGAAAAAGATAAGTTGATGATTACATATGGGTGCATCCATCTGAACAGAAAGTTTAAACTACAGATAAGGTGAAATTAATTAAAAGAGAAGATTCTGCGATCAATCGCTATGCATGCATAGTCTGATATAGCAAACATCGATAGTGCAGGAGACTTCATTGCAGGGATAAGGAAGAGATTGACAATGGCATATTGTAAAATAACATATTTGAAAAACATATAGAAAAACAACAAAATAGAAAGAAAACTGCTAATGCTAAGAACATTTATTTTTCTGTTTGCAACATACGGCTGTGAAACATCGACCCTAAGTAAAACGGCAGCAAAGAAGATTAACACATTTGAGTTGAAATGCTACAGAAAGATACTTAGAATATCATGGAAGGAAAAATGAGAAAACTCAGATATTATAAACACATTGAAGGTGCCAGAGTGTTGGTTGCTAAACACAATAGCAAAAAGAAAACTACACCTGTTTGGTCATATAAAGAGACACAACTGTTTAGAAAGACAGATAATGGAGGACAGAGCACCTGGGAGGAGGAGGAAAGGACAGACTAAGAAGATGGTGGACTGATGACATTAAAGATAACATGAATACATCATTGGAAAATGCAAGTCGCATGGCCCAAGACAGAGAAGGGTTCAGGGAGTTCATTAGGAAGACAAAATTCTGGAGAGAATACGCCACATGACATGACATAGAGTGGTTTATTGTTAGGTCACGGTGGGTGCCTTAAAATTTTGCTTTCAGAGATGTACCCGTGGACCAGATTGTGGAGCAGAGCTGGTACAGTCCTGTGGCGCTTGCAGTCTGGAATAACATTTTGACCTCATACCATTTCAATCATTTGGTGCATAATGTAATTGTTTAGCATAATCAAATCTCAAGTTCCATATCACTTCATTCAGTGTTTTCCGACTTTGACGTTCAGGTATCTTGTGATATTTGCCTGTGAGCTGGTTTTCAAGGGACTTTCTACTGGTTTCTGGTGTTTTGAAATAGGAAAAATGTCAAAATGTTTCTATCTGCATCGCCATCTTCATGCATCCAAAAGTCCAAAAGAGAACATATGCCTGTGTTTAGGGGTTGGTTTGAGAATTAGACAGATGCTATAAAATAGAACATGTAAAGGTTATAGTATATAGGTTGAAAAAATGTATATAAAATTTGTCATATAAAAATGAAGCTCCAGAATTTTTGACAGCTTCATATTTAATTTGTTATCTGCTTTTTGTATTCCAAGAATACATGATTATAATTCTCAGGTTGGAATAGTTGGAAGAACTGGTGCTGGAAAGTCCTCAATGGTTTTGTCTTTATTCCGATTGATTGAGGCAACTGGTGGAAATGTCATCATTGATGGAGTGGATGTTTCAAAGATTGGTCTACATGCTCTGAGGAGAAAACTCACTATACTTCCTCAGGTAGGACTTTTAACTGTTCATTATCACTAAAATAAGTGCCATCTTCACATCATGAGTTGGCTGTTATTTTGTTATCTCCAAATTTTAAAGTTATTTTTCTGCTTTTATAATCTAAATTTCTTTTTCCATCTCTTGATGTTTCATCTTAGCTTCTAGCACTATCTTCTTGGCTATATTGAAGTCATACTATCATCATGTATATTGTGCTGTCACAAGCCAAAATAAACACCAACACATCATTGCAGAATATCATGTGATTGGATGTCTGCATACAAAATGCTGGAACATGCCTTCTACATACATATATAGACCACTTCTGAATTGGAGGCTTCTTCTCAAAGAATTGCACACTGCTGAAAGTTGGAGTTGTATAGATATGAAATAAAGCTTTGGGAAAACTCCAAATTGCATATCTTCTTCTTCTGCGTTCATTCTCAAACTCCTAAACATTAGCTGGGTGTAGTCTGGAAAAGAGAATGAGCAGTGTCATTGTTTACTACTATGTTGTGATATCTAAGCCTTTTGGCCTGACATATTCAACTTCAGCGTGGATTCTGGGTTCCTTTGACCTGTATGGGACAGGACAGCCAACTCCACCCCATAACATCCTTAGTCATCTCTTATGACATGCATGAAAGGTAAACAGTGTTGCTATTCTTCCTCCTCCCCTTTGGGGCTCGGCAACCCACACGTGCAACACTGCATATAAGAAATAAGAGCTTACGGCAACAAAAGAAGAGGACGTCCAAGATGACAGGGGTGTTAAACATGTCTCTAAATGTCGCAGGTCAACTCACCCAGAATTGCAGAGTGTTCAGAAAATCCATAAGGAAGACCATGTTCTGGAAAGAATATATCGCATGATTATATCTATTCTTTAATAATATTTTATTATATGCTCTAAAATTATCATATTTAATTTTTTTCAGTAATTTCTGAATGTATTTGCACGTTTTTCTGTACACCTGTATGGTGTACATCATTATTCTATAAACCCTTATTTCAAAAGCCTACTTTGTATATTTAAACAACCTGTTCATCTTTCTGTAATAAGTCAAATACCATTATGTGACCTTTTATGTTTCTTATAAAACTTGTGTTTGTGCATGTGTGAATCAGATGTCAGTTTAGGCTGATGTTAAACTGCATGTGTGTATCAGATGTCAGTTTAGGCACATGTACAACTGCATGTGTGAATCAAATGTCAGTTTAGGCTGATGTTAAACTGCATGTGTGAATCAGATGTCAGTTTAGGCACATGTACAACTGCATGTGTGAATCATATGTCAGCTTAGGCTGATGTTAAAATGCATGTGTGTATCAGATGTCAGTTTAGGCACATGTAAAACTGTATGTGTGAATCAGATGTCAGCTTAGGCACATATAAAACTGCATGTGTGGATTAGATGTCAGTTTAGGCACATGTAAAACTGCATGTGTTAATGTCAGTTTAGGCACATGTAAAACTGCATGTGTTAATGTCAGTTTAGGCACATGTAAAACTGCATGTGTTAATGTCAGTTTAGGCACATGTAAAACTGCATGTGTTAATGTCAGTTTAGGCACATGTAAAACTGCATGTGTTAATGTCAGTTTAGGCACATGTAAAACTGCATGTGTGAATCAGATGTCAGCTTAGGCTGATGTTAAAATGCATGTGTGTATCAGATGTCAGCTTAGGCACATATAAAACTGCATGTGTGGATTAGATGTCAGTTTAGACAGATGTCAAACTACATGTGAAAATACCACTTTTGAGGTGGTACCTAATGACCTTTTATAGGTCTACAGATCTATATGCAGAATGTTAAATTCCATGTGTGATACATTTTAATGGTGCACACAGTCATGCATCAGTGCAGCTTAGAGGGAACATTGTTTCTGTCCAGAATATTTTCCATTAAAAAATATCTGATCTACTCCAGCTGATGGAGTACAGGAAAGTGACATAGTGACATTACCTGTTCTGTAATGAAGATATCTTTATCCAGCATCCTTATTGTTTATTTTGTCCTCCATAAATATCTTTTCTAATCATGCTTTCAGCATGTCCAAAACAGTATTCTTATGGCATGTAGGAGCCAATTATTTTTGATATTCTATTCAGTACTTCTAATTTTTTTCTTTGTTCTGAGGCCTACTGTCCAAGGTTTTCTTAACTTTTATGTAACACTTGAAATAATGTGATTATATATAAAAATCTGCCAAAGATGGAAGTGTTAGGCCATTAGTGCAAATAAAACGGTGACACAACTCATTTCCATTCTTTGTACTACATCCTGCTGCAAATCTAGTAGGATCATTGTCCTTGAGAGATCCAGCAGGAGTTTGAGAAGGAATGCTGAAGCAGAAGATGATTTCCTGCAGATTAGCAGGATGTAGCTTACAGTTTGGCTGTGATATATGCAACTTTTGGTCTGAAACATTCAACTTCAGCAATGTTTCTGGATTGCTCTGGCCCTTTCTTGGATGGGACAGCAAACTCATCATGCCTCATCACATGACCAAACCATACAAGTTTGTGACATTTGACCATTGCCACTGTCACGAGATGTTCTTGTTGACCTTCAAGAGAATTTATTATGTTTGTTAATTGTCCAACTCTCACATCCATACAAACAAATAGGTATTATTAAAGATTTATAGGACTATAGGTTGATCTTTACTGATGTACTTATTGTGCCTTTTCCATATGGTATTCAATATGGACATTGCAGGGGAAGCTATTTCAAGTCTAGTATTTATTACTTTGTTAGTGCTTCCATCACTGCTCTTATAAGATACTAAGTATTTAAAGGTAGTAATTTCTAGTTTCTGTCCATTCACTCAGATATTAACTAACAGGAGTAGAGCTGTGTTATCCCTGCTTGCCATTATTTTGCTTTATTAGACGTTTATTTCCAAACCATGGGCAGCTAAAAAATCTAATGTTGAGGTCCTTAGTAAAGAGACAGATTTTATCAAAGATTTGAGTCCAGATTTGTAAGGCATTTTATGAGAAAAGTTATAGCTTGAACAACTAGTGATCTTCAGAAAGGGCAAAACAGGGAGAAGACTAATAAGAGTTGCCACTATGACATGTAAGTAACAGATTAAATTTATTAACAATACAAGAGACATGGAATTATGGAGAAACATGATCATCTATATCAGTCGATCGTGTGTTGCTGGGGCCAGATAGGGAAACAAAGAATAGCAACACTGTTTACCCTCCATGTATGTTGTAAGAGGCACCTAAGGAGGTTATGAGGTGGAGTTGGCCATCCCATCCCATATAGAGTCAAAGTGACCAAAAGCTGTGCTGAAGTCAGGTGTGTCAGGCAGAAAGGTGCAGATATCGCAGCAATGCTGTTAACCATGACACAACGCATTCCGTTCTCCTGACTACAAGTTTGAGAACAAACTCAGAAGAAGAAGATCTATACCAGTTGGCATGGCATTGGATTGATGAATAAATACTGTCAATGTCAACAATATTTTGTAGTTATCAAATAATTTATTCCTGGAAGAGAGAGTATACCAGAGACAGCACAGATAGTGCTCATGTTTTGCTGGGCCTGAAAGGGAAGCAAAGAATAGCAACACTGTGACTTACCATGCATGTCATAAGATGTGACTAAGGAAGTTTGGAGTGGAGATAGCTGTCCTGTCACATATATCAAAGTGACTCAGTACTATTCTGAAGTTGGATATTTCATGTCAAAAGATGTTGGCAAAGCTGTAAACCTTGACATAACACATTCTGTTCTTCAGACTACATTCCACCAGCCAACAATATTTTTAGAATGAATACAGAAGAACATAATTGCAGAGGTTCTACCAACACATCAATAGAAGAAGTAATAGAAAAAAGTAGTTCTCGATTTAGAAAAATTTAGTCGTACGGTCTAGTCAAAACCAAAAAAGATTTGATTATAGATGTGTTTTTTTTTAGGATCCAGTTCTGTTTGCTGGAAGTCTGCGAATGAACCTTGACCCATTCTTTGAAAAGTCTGATCCAGAACTATGGACAGCCTTAGAACACTCTCATCTGAAGTCATATGTGGAAAGTCTACCAAACAAATTAGATCATGAAGTAGGAGAGGGTGGAGAGAATATGAGGTGGGCTTGAGTATCTTATGAAATAATTATACATTATTACATGTCTCTCTTATATGATTGTCTATCTTGCATGATTACATGTCTTCTTCTTCTTCTTCAGCGTTTGCTCTCAAGTAACCACAATGAAATTATTGTGTGATTTCCGCCGGGGAGCGTGAAGTACGTTGTGCTGCAAGTTCCACAGTAGAACTGTGATTATTTGCACCCCGGTTGGCCACTTTGTGACCTGGACGTCTGAGGTCCAGCACATCCGTTTTCGTCATTCCTTTATTTTGGGTTTGGTCCCTAGTCCGTGACAGTCTATCTGTCACCGGGCACGTTGGTGTGTAGTGCCTCTTCGCCAAGACGCTTGTCGAGCGCGTCTGTCTTGCACGAGGTGTTCCACTATCTATTCCACTAACTGATCTCGAGCAGTTGGACATACTGTGCCTGTGCCCATCGGGTACTGAACCATTTCTCATCTGCGAGCCTGGTTCTGTATGAGGAAGAACTCGCCAGAAGAGTTGGACCCTGGCTCGTTCGCCCTCCTACCCGAGGCATCGTTCACCGACATCGTGAACCCCTCGTCCAAGTTCGAGTCTCACACCACGCGTTTGCGAGCAAGGCGCTCTCGAGCTGAGCGACCTTTTCCCAATAGCTCCTGAGCCCATCAGGTACTGAACCCTTTCTCTCTGCAAGTGTGTTTCCGGTATATGAAAACTTGACAGTAGAGTTGGGCCATGGCTAAATCTTTGTCCCTTTTGTGCCTGGGCCCATCAGGTACTGAACCCTTTCTCTCTGCAAGTGTATTTCCGGTATAGGAAAACTTGACAGTAGAGTTGGGCCAGGACTGCCATCGTTGTCCCTTTCTTGCCTAAGCCCATCGGGTTAGGAACCTTTTCTCTTCGCGAACATATTTCCAGTATAGGAAGACTCGACATTAGAGTTGGTTTAGGTCTTGCTTTTTCCGCGCGGCCACGATTGGGTCTAGGTCAATGCCTATACGGATCACAGGTAACTAGAAGCTCATCTTGAGCTAATAGAGCTTATAGTTCCCCTATCCTAGGAACGTTTCACTTTTCATTTGCAGATCACGCTGCCCTCTATCACTGTTCTGCCCTTTCATTGTGTCATTGTACTCATTTTGACATATATTTGTTTTATCCACCTTTACGTGCCTTTTACATTGGCCGCCCCTCCAATGTTCTGACTGGACTAACAGGCTTCACTGTATGTCGACAGTATCTCTGTATGTGGTGATGCAAATGGTGTCGGAGATAATGTCTGTCTCTTATGCAGTCAAATCTCTTTCCATCTGCTTCCACCACATTCTCGGACACGATCCCCAAATGATTTTGCCAGAATCAGCTCGAGCTGCTGTTTTCTGTTACCAGGGTGCACCGTGAGGAGGTACATTTGGGATCTTGGTTATCTGCTAACCCTGGGTCCGCCTAGAGCAATGCCTTCCCTTTGCACCCCATTACATGTCTGTCTTACATGATTATCTGTTTGTCTTACATGACTGTATATGTTTTACATGAATATATGTCTGTCTTACATGATATGTGTCTGTCTTACATGACTGTGTATCTGCCTTACATGAATATATGTCTGTCTTACATGAATATATGTCTGTCTTACATGAATATATGTCTGTCTTACATTACTATGTGTCTGTCTTAACATGATTTATTCTACAACAATACGGTTTTCCTACTAAAATAATCAATGTTAAAAAGGCATTTTACACCAACTCACATTGTTGCGTTCAAACAAATGCTGTGAAGTCAGAATTGTTCCAAGTTGTTACGGGTGTTAAACAGGGATGCATCATGTCCCCTTTACTTTTTTGTGTCGCTATTGATTGGGTCATGAAAATGAGTAGACAGGAATAAAATGGATTAACAATACAGTTCTCGAAGATCTTGACTATGCAGATGACCTGGCTCTTTTAAGCGAAAACCACACAGATGCTAAATCTAAGCTTGACAATCTCCAACACTACTCAAATCAGATAGGGTTGAAAATCAACACATCAAAAACTCATATATTAGATTTCACGAGATCCAACGATGACATAAAAATTCAAAATGTTCCATTATTAAAAGTCAACAATTTTACATATTTACACACCAATCTAGCATTGGATGGATACACATCAAAAGAAATTTTACACCGTAATGCCCTTGCAGCAGGTGCTTTCCATAAACTACATAACATTTGGACGTCAAACACAATAAGAAACACCACACAACTCAGGTTGTTTAACTCCAACAACATCCATATTCTATCATATGGATGCGAAAGTTGGAAAGCCACAAAAGCCACAGATAAGCAACTAAACACCTTTGAAAACAAATGCCTACATACCATTCTGAACGTTAAGTGGAGTGACTTTAAATCTAACACTACTATAAGAGAGGAAAGAAAACAAACCTATATATCTTCCTTCATTAGACAAAGGCGTTGGACTTACATCGGCCATGTTCTCAGAATAAACAGCCTAAGAATTCCCCAGCAATCACTATATTGGGTGCCACCTGGAGTAAGAAGAAGAGGGAGACCTAGAGAAACTCTACAAAGAACAATTAATAGAGAAGGCGTGTCAATGAACCTAAACAACACGCAACAATTGAAAGACCTGGCAACACAAAGACAGAAATGGAAAGCTATGGTTTCTGCCCTATGCGCCGCCTATGGCCCTGGAGGAACATAACATAACTTACATGATTATGTATCTCTTACATGAGTACATGTCTGTCTTGCATGATTGCATGTATATTTTACATGACTACGCGTCTGTCTTACATGGTTATATCTGTATTGCATGATTATGTGTCTATCTTACATAATTATGTGTCTATCTTATATGATTACATGTCTATCTTTTATTATGACCTATGTGTTGCACATGGTTATAATTAAAAATGTATACACCAAACAAAGAATAAACTTCTAAGGGAAGAAGATAACAAATAAGAGTTTTAAAACGCCCGTGTGTTGCCAGGCCCGAAAGGGGAGTAAAGAATAGCAACACTGTTTACCTTCCACACATGTCGTAAAAGGCGACTAAGGAGGCTATGGGATGGAGTTGGCTGTCCCATCCCATATAGGGTCACTGACCCAAAGCCATGCTGAAGTCGGATGTGTCAGGCCGAAAGGCGCAGATATCGCAGCAATGCTGTAAACCATGACACAATGCATTCCGTTCTCCGGACTACATCCTGCTAATCTGCAGGAGTTTGAGAACGAACGTAGAAGAAGAAGAAGAGTTTTTAAAAAATAATGACATTTGTTAAGCCAATGAGCTACAATAAGCTTTAGGAGTAACATTCTCTTAGATAAATTCAAATATCTGGGCAGCACATTGAGATATGACAACAAACAAGAAGCAGAAATAAACGCAAGATGTAATAAGGCCTGTCAGGTCATTGGTCAATTAACACCTTTACTAAGAAACAAAGATATTACACTAGAAACAAAGAAAGCGCTTTTCAACACCATTTTCTTACCAACATTGTGTTATCAGTGTCAAACTTGGACATTAGATTCTAGAACAAAACATAAGATTAACACCACTGTAATGAAATGTGTGAGACTTATGATTGGAGTTAGCTTAAGAGACAAAATCAGGAATGAAGCACTAAGGAAACAATTAGGGATCAAGTCAACAATAGAATACATCCAGAAACAACAAGTTAAATGGTACGGCTACATAACCAGACAGAAAGAGCAAAGTATTATCCAAAAAACACTTAACAAACAATACGAAAACAGTTGACCTATTGGACGCCCTCGTAAAAGGTGGATAGATAGTGTATTAGAGATACTCGGAAATATAACAGCAGAAGAGGCAATTAGAAGGGCAAAAGACCGTACATTCACTCTCCCCTCAACACCGAAAGGTACATGAGGACAGAAAGAAGAAGAAGATTCTCTTCAGATGGAAAGATGGACACCGAAATAGACATTCGTTGTAGCAAAGCAAATCAAATACTGGGTCAATTATCCCCTTTATCCCCACAAAATGCTACCAATGACCACAAAAAAACATCTTATCCAAAGTATCTTCATTCCAACTCTGTGCTACCAATGTCAGACATGGTTCTTAACAACAAAACATAAGAGACAACTGGTTACAACAGAGATGAGATGTCTGAGAAAAGCCACAGGAGTGACCAGACGACACAGAATTAGAAACGAGATCATAAGAGAAAGAGTGGGTGTCATATCAATTCTAAAATACATACAAAACCAACAGATACAATGGTTTGGTCATCTGGAAAGAATGATGTATGATTCATTAGTTTATAAAGCATATATGAAGAGAGGAGAAGCAGAAAGAAGAGCCAGGGGTAGACCTAGAGCACGCTACCAGAAAAGCAAGAACAAGAACATTGTATCTCCCTCGACACCCGTAAAGGGTAAAAGAGGAAGGAAAGAAGAAGAATGAGCTAAACAATAGAGCTAAAGTTGTTACTTCTTGTCATCTTAACCCCTGATATTTGGACAGACACTAGCTTAAAAATATTTCCTGGAAAGTAAGTTTTCCTTTAAAATATAATAACAAAGTGTTGTGTGTGTATGCTGACATAAATACATAACTAAAATATTGGGAAAAATTATTTTTTTTAAAACTATCACAGCATGGGTCAACGACAACTAGTGTGCCTGGCCAGAACATTGTTGAGAAAAACTAAAATTCTAATTCTTGATGAAGCTACAGCAGCTGTAGACATGGAAACTGATGATCTCATTCAGAAGACTATCCGTTCAGAGTTCAGTGGATGTACCATCCTTACTATTGCTCACAGACTCAACACAGTACTGGACTATGACAGGTAAAATGTTGATTTGAAAAAGTAAACAATATTACATATGCAGCTCATTAAGTGATTCAGCAGGTAATTATTTTAGTCTGGACGAAATTGTTTTTTTTTAGCTCCAAAAATGTTACACACAAGTGCAAAATGTAATACCCATCAGAATTAATTATGAAAATATTGTTGAAATATATCTTATTAGATGTCAAATCCCCGCTGAAGATGGATGTGTCGGGCCATTGGTGCAAATAAAATGGCGACACAATGCATTTGCATTCTCTGGACTACATCCTGTTGGAAATCTAGTAGGACCATGGTCCTGCTACAAGAGATATTCAGCAGGAGTTTGAGAATGTACGCTGAAGAAGAAGATGTCAAATTACAGGGAAGTTGATGAACGTGATGAT